>JAEOAE010002985.1:0-298449 GCA_036365155.1 Meriones psammophilus | reverse complement strand
TGGGTTCCATAATAATGGAAACATGGACTGCCTCTGACATGAACTGATTGTCCTGCTCTTTGATCACCTTCCTCTGAGGGTGCAGCAGTCTTACCAGTCTACAGAGAAAGACAATGCAGCCACTCCTGATGAGACCTAACAGACTAGGATCTGAAGGAAGAAAAAGAAACCCTCTCCTACCAGTGGACTTGGGGAGGGGCATGTGTGGAGAAGGGGGAGGAAGGGAAGGATTGGGAGCGGAGGATGGAGGGATCTAGAGGGGGGATACAAAGTAAATAAAGTATAATTTATTTTTTTTTTTCAATGCAGTTTATTCAGGAACCTTGAACAATCATCTGACCCTGGAGAAAGCCAGCCCACTTTAAATAGCCTCTGGGTAGCCAACCTCAGCATGCCACGTGGGCAATGCAGATAGGTCCACATACATGGAAGCAAGCCAGATCCTCAGCCTTAGCCAAATGTGGAGTTGTTTGTGACAGAGAGCACTCACCATCGGGAAGGTGGAAGGCGGAAACCAGCTCCATCTTTCAGGCGCGGCATTACGCAGCTCTCTACAGTTCCCCCTTTTTGTTTTGGACGCATCAGGCAAGAGTAGAGGTCTGATCTCTGATATTAGAAATAAACTGGGACTTTGTACTGATGTTCATTTAGGTGTCATCCACCCAAAGAGCATCAGACCCGACCGATACCTTTTTCTCAGAGGCGGGACCTGGGGCATCAACCCGCATGCAATCAGACTTGCTCTTCTCTGGGTCGAAAGCGGCTGACCCTGAGTGCAGTGCTTCGCCTCGCATCCTGAGCATAACATTTTAGCTTTTTATGGTATCCAACCATGCTTGGGGAGAATGTCCTGCTTCAATGGCTGTAAAGGCCTGAATGATCATGGCTGCATCACACTGTTGTGAGACTCTAATCTTGCATATATACCACAGGCAAACCAAGGAGACCAACACCTGATGGCCTGCTAATGCTCCCCATGCCCGCCCATTCCTTCAGATGATTCATGGCTGCAGCAATCCATGATGATAATCCTGTGGCTAGTCCTGCGTCCACTCTGGTAGAATTTACTGTGACAATGGCCACTCTCAGCTGCTCCATCGTAGTATCTTATTCTCCAGTCCAATTACCTAAAATATAGCTCGACAATTGTTTAGACAGATTTGCAGCACAGGAAAAATTCTCATGTTATATGCCAGTGACTCAAAGTCCAGTATATTTTCATTGACAGCCAAGTTGAGCGATTTGCCATAGGGTATCAGTTTGCTCCTGCACGAGGTCATTCCTCTGATTGAACACCATCAAGCTTCCTTTTAGTTGAGCATTAATTCCTTTATGTACAACTAAGGCATGAGATACATTGGCTAAATGATTGATCAGGGTCTGAGTAGTCTGCCTAGTATGACTCATGGCTAATGCCCCGGTGGTAGCTCCAACAGCCGCCAATGAGATGGTAGTAACAATGTTGGCTGTAGTTCCAAGATCCCTTTTCTGTCTGAAGAGAGTCATAGCGTGAGGGGCATCAACGGGCACAGGCACCCACTGAGGCATGCGAGTAACCAGGGCATACCTAAATTTACTAGCATTCCAGCATTGGGCAAAAAAGCAAGTATCATTACCACAATAACTTGGCTCTATCTGGCTAATAATGAATAAAAATGGGGGATATAGACAAACAGGTGTGGGCTTATAGGAAATAGGAAATATTATGAGAAGCCTTAACCCCCTCGTTGGAACATCCTCGTCAGTTCTAGAACTAGCAGTGGTGGTGTCCGAGGTCTGAGTAGGTTAAGGAGACCATTGCCCCCGGGTCGAGTTGTGCTCCATGCCAATTGACTAACTCCTGTTTTCCTCCACTTTTGAAAGTCATTTAAGGTTCTTAAATTATTTTTCCTTTTTTAAAAATTTTTCATCAATTACACTTTATTCATTCTGCATCCCCCCCATAAGCCCCTCCCTCCTCCCCTCCCAATCCCACCCTCCCTCCTCCCCTCTGCTTGCATGCCACTCCCCAAGTCCACTGATAGGGGAGGTTCTCCTCTCCTTTCTGACCTTAGTCTATCAGTTCACATCAAAAGTGGCTGCATTGTCCTCTACTATGGCCTGGTAAGGCTGCTCCCCCAGGGGAGGTGATCAAAGAAACAGGCCAATCAGATTATGTCAGAGGCAGTCCCTCTTCACATTACTATGTAACCCAATTGGACTCTGAACTGCCCTGGGCTACATCTGTGCAGGGGTCTGGGTTATCTCTATGAATAGTCCTTGGTTGGAGTATGAGTCTCTGGGAAGTTCCTGTGTCCAAATTTTCTTGTTCTGTTGCTCTCCTTGTGGAGACCCTGTCCTCTCCAGCTCTTACTATTTCCCAGTTCTTACCTAAAATTCCATTCACTCCGCCCAACAGTTGCCCATCAGGCTCAGCATCTGCTTTGATAGTCTGAAGGGCAGAGGCTTTCAGAGGCCCTCTGTGGTAGGTTCCTAGGTTGTTTCCTGTTTTCTTCTTCTTCTGATGTCCATCCTCTTTGCCTTTCCGGATGGGGATTGGACATTTTAGTTAGGTCCTCTCTCTTGTTTAGTTTCTTTAGATGCACAGGTTTTAGTGGGTTTGTCCTATGTTGTATGTCTATATGAGTGAGTATATACCATGTGTGTCTTTTTGCTTCTGGGACAACTCACTCAGGATGATCCTTTCCAGATCCCACCATTTCCCTGCAAATTTCATAATTTCCTTATTTTTCATTGCTGAGTAATATTCCATTGTGTAGATGTACCACAATTTCTGCATCCATTCTTCAGTTGAGGGCATCTGGGTTGTTTCCAGCTTCTGGCTATTACAAATAAAGCTGCTACAAACATGGTTGAGCAAATTTCCTTTTTGTGTGCTTGAGCCTCTTTTGGATATATGCCTAGGAGTGGTATGGCTGGATCTTGAGGAAGCACTATTCCTAATTGTCTGAGAAAGTGGAAGATTGATTTCCAGAGTGGTTGTACAAGATTACAATCCCACCAGCAGTGGAGAAGGGTTCCCCTTTCTCCACAACCTCTCAGCATGTGTTGTCACTTGAGTTTTGATCTTGGCCATTCTCATGGGTGTAAGGTGAAATCTCAGGGTTGTTTTGATTTGCATTTCCCTAATGGCTAGTGAGGTTGAGCATTTCTTTAAGTGCTTCTCTGCCATTCGGTATTCCTCTACAGAGAATTCTCTGTTTAGCTCTGTTCCCCATTTTTTAAGTGGATTACTTGGTTTGCTGCTTTTCATCTTCTTTATTTCTTTATATATACTGGATATGAGTCCTCTGTCAGATAAAGGGTTGGTGAAGATTCTTTCCCAATCTGTAGGTGGTCGCTTTGTTTTGATGACGGTGTCCTTTGCTTTACAGAAACTTTTCAGTTTCATGAGGTCCCATTTATTGATTGTTGCTCTTAGAGCCTATGCTGTTGGTGTTCTGTTCAGGAAGTTTTCCCCTGTACCAATGAGTTCTTGGGTATTTCCCACATTTTTTTCAAGCCGATTTAATGTGTCTGGTTTTATGTTGAGGTCTTTAATCCACTTGGACTTCAGGTTTGTGCAGGGTGATAAATATGGATCTATTTTCATTTTTCTACATGTGGACATCCAGTTGGACCAGCACCATTTGTTGAAGATGCTATCTTTTTTCCATTTTATGGTTTTGGCATCTTTGTCAAAGATCAGGTGTCCATAAGTGTGTGGGTTTATTTCTGGGTCCTCTGTTCGGTTCCACTGATACACTATTCTGTTTCTATGCCAGTACCATGCAGTTTTTAAAGCTGTTGCTCTATAGTACAACTTAAGATCAGGGATGGAGATACTTCCAGAGGATCTTTTATTGTAGAGGATTGTTTTAGCAATTCTGGGTTTCTTGTTATTCCATATGAAGTTGAGAATTTTTCTTTAAAGGTCAGTAAAGAATTGTGTTGGTAATTTGATGGGCATTGCATTGAATCTGTAGATTGTTTTTGGTAAGATGGCCATTTTTACTATGTTAATCCTGCCAAGCCATGAGCATGGGAGATCTTTCCATCTTCTCATATCTTCTTCTAGTTATTTCTTCAGAGATTTGAAATTTATTTCATACAAGTCTTTGACTTCCTTGGGTAGGGTTACTCTGAGGTACCTTATGTCATTTGTGGCTATTGTGAAGGGTGTTGTTTCCCTAATTTCTTTCTCAGCCCTTTGTCTTTTGTTTACAGGAGGGCTACTGATTTTTTTGAGTTAATTTTGTATCCGGCCACTTTGCTGAAGGTGTTTATCAGCTGTAGGAGTTCCCTGGTAGAGTTTTTGGGGTCATTCACATATACTATCATATCATCTGCAAATAGTGATAATTTGACTTCTTCCTTTCCAATTTGTATCCCCTTGATCTCCTTCAACTGTCTTAATGATCTAGCAAGGACTTCCAGTACTATGTTGAAGAGATATTGAGAGAGTTGGCAGCCTTGTCTTGCCCCTGATTTCAGTGGGATTGCTTTAAGTTTCGCTCCATTCAGTTTGATTGTGGCTATAGGTTTGCTGTATATTGCCTTTACTATGTTTAGATATGTGCCTTGTATCCCTGATCTCTCCAATACTTTAAACATGAATGGATGTTGGATTTTGTCAAAGGCTTTTTCAGCATCTAGGGTGATTGTCCTGTGTTTTTTTTTTTCAATTTGTTAATATGGTGGATCACATTGATGGATTTCCGTATATTGAACCACCCCTGCATACCTGGGATGAAGCCTACTTGGTCATAATGGATAATATCTTGATGTGTTCTTGGATTCGGTTTGCAAGTATTTTGTTGAGTATTTTTGCTCAATGTTCATAAGGGAGATTGGCCTGAAGATCACTTTTTGGTTGGGTCTTTGTGAGGTTTCAGTACCAAGGTGACTGTGGCTTCATAGAATGAGTTTGGTAATGTTGCTTCTGTTTTGATTTTGTGGAATAGTTTGAAGAGAACTGGAGGTAGCTCTTTTTTTGAATGTCTGGTAGAATTCTGCGCTGAAACCATCAGGTCCTGGGCTTTTTTTGGATGGGAGACTTTCGATGACTGCTTCTATTTCCTTGGGGGATATAGGACTATTTAATTGATTTACCTGTTCCTGATTAGTCTTTGGTAAGTGGAATCGATCAAGAAAATTGTCCATTTTATTTAAATTTTCAAATTTTGTTCCATATAGACTTTTGAAGTAAGTCCTAATGATTGCTTGGATTTCCTCAGTGTCTGTAGTTATGTCCCCCTTTTCATTTCTGATTTTGTTGATTTGGATGGTGTCTCAATGCCTTTTGGTTAGCTTGGCTAAGGGTTTGTCGATCTTGTTGATTTTCTCAAAGAACCAGCTCTTTCTTTCATTGATTCTTTGAATTGTTTTATTTGTTTCCAATTGATTAATTTCAGCCCTGAGTTTGATTATTTCCAGCCATCTACTCCTTCTTGGTGTGTCTGCTTCTTCTTTTCTAGGGTTTTTAAGTGAGCCATTAAGTTGCTTGAATGAGCTGTCTCAAATTTCTTCTTGAAGGCACTTAGTGCTCTGAACTTTCCTCTTAGCACTGCCTTCATTGTGTCTCACAAGTTTGGGTATGTTGTGTCTTCATTTTCATTGATTTCTAGAAAGACTTTAATTTCTTTCTTTATTTCTTCCTGATCCAGCTGTCATGTAGTAACAAGTTTTTCAGTTTCCATGTATGTGTAGGGTTTTTGCTATTTCTGTTATTGTTGAGGTCCAGCTTTATTCCATGGTGATCAGAAAGATACAAGGGATTATTTCAATCTTCATGTATCTGTTAGGCTTGCATTGTGACCAACTATATGTTCTATTTTGGAGAAGGTTCCATGAGGTGCTGAGAAGAAGGTAAATTCTTTTGTGTTTGGGTGTAAAGTTCTGTAAATGTCTGTTAGGTCCATTTGATTCATGACCTCTGTCAGAGTCATTGTTTCTTTGTTTAATTTCTGTTTTGTTGACCTGTCCTTTGTTGAGAGTGGGGTGTTGAAGTCTCCCACTATTAATGTGTGGGGATCTATATGTGGTTTAAATTTTATCAATGTTTCTTTAACAAATGTGGGTGCTCTTGTATTTGGGGCATAGATGTTCAGGATTGTAATGTCTTCCTGGTGGAATTTTCCTTTGATGAGTATGAAGTGTCCTTCCCCATCTCTTTTTATTAATTTTGGTTGAAAGTCTATTTTATCAGATATTAGAGTGGCTACTCTTGCTTGCTTCTTGGGTCCATTTGCTTGGAAAGTGGTCTTCCAACCCTTTACCCTCAGGTAATGTCTCTCTTTGTGCCTTAGGTATGTTTCTTGTATACAACAGATTGCTGGGTTTTGTTTACCTATCCAACCTGCCACAGAGGGCCTCTGAAACCTTGTGCCCTGCAGACTATCAAAGCAGATGCTGAGCCTGATAGCCAACTGTCGGCCTGAGTGAATGGAATTTTATGTAAGAAGTGGGAAATAGCAAGAGCTGGAGAGGACAGGAAGGAGAGCAACAGAACAAGAAAATTTGAACACAGAGAATTTCCCAGAGACTCATACTCTAACCAAGGACTATTCATGGAGATAACCTAGAACCCCTGTACAGATGTAGCCCATGGCAGTTCAGTGTCCAAGTTTGTTACATAGTAATGGGAAGAGGGACTGCCTCTGACACAATCTGATTGGCCTGCCCTTTGATCACCTCCCCCTGAGGGGAGGCAAGCCATACCAGGCCACAGGAGAAGACAATGCAGCCATTCCTGATGTGATCTGATAGACTAAGATCAGAAGGAAGGAGAGGAGGACCTCCTATCAGTGGACTTGGGAGGAGCATGCATGCAGAAAGGGGATGAAGGGTAGGATCGGGAGGAGGAGGGAGGGGCTCATGGGGTTATCCAAAATGAATAAAGTGTAATTAATAATAAGAAAGAAAGAAAAAAGTGTTCTGTGTATATTTTTAAAATCTCAATAACCAAAATGTTATTTATGTAAGAGATATTAATTTATTTATATATTATTATTTATTCTTCCATCATTTTTTCTTCCATTTTTTACCCTCTAAAGTTTTAAGTAAATACTCTTTGCTATTTTGAAAATTCAAGCCACTTTTTCATAAACTTTTTATATGCTTAACATGTCAAATTTTGATTTGTAATATATTATTCTATATTATAATACCAGGAATATAAAACAAACCACTGAATTTTATCAAGGATATTTATTATAAATATATTACAGGAAAAGGAAAATGTATAGAAATGAAATAGTATTCTTTTCTTGTTGTTAGGAGACAGTTGCCTAAGTCCAGGCATCCCAGGAAAAAAAAAAAAAACATTTTTATTGATTATTACAATTAATTTATTCACATTTTATACTGAATGAGGGCCCCTCCCTCACCTTCTGCCTGTCACAACCTACCTCCTTCTTCTCTCCCCTATGCCCCTCTCCTAGTCCACTGATATGGGAAGTCCTCCTCCCCTACTATATTATACTAGCCTATATTATCAGGTCTAACTAGGAATGGCTGACCTTCTTCTTCTGTGGCCTGGCAAGGCTGCACCTCTCAGGAGTAGGTGATCAAAGAGCCAGCCACTGAGTTCATGTCAGAGAAAGCCCTTGCTACCCTTAAGAGGAAATCCACATGGAGACTGAGATACTTATGGGCTACATCTGAACAGGGGCTCTAGTTGTTCTCCATGCATGGTCCTTGGTTGGAACAGGAACCCCAGGGCCCATATTTTTTTTGCTCTTTTGGTCTCCTTGTGGAGTGCCTGGCCCATCCAGATCTTTATCTCCTGAATCTTCCAAAGGATTCTGTGCTCTCTACCCAAAGTTTTGCTATCAGTCTAACCATCTGCTTCAATACCCTCCTAGGTAGATTCTTTCAGAGGCCCTCTGTGTTAGGTTCCTGCCCTGTTCCTGTCTTCTCTCCCATTAACAATGTTTATCCCATTTGCCTTTCTGAATGAGGATTAAGCATCTTCCCTAGGGTCCTCCTGTTGATTAGCTTCAATTAGGACTATAGATTTTCAGTATGCTTCATTCTATATTACATGACTAATATCCAGTTATAAGTGAGTATATACCATGTGTGTCTTTCTGAGTCTGATACCTCACTGAAGATGATCTTTCCTAGTTTTATCCATTTGCCTGCTGATTTCCTTGTTATTAAATACTGAGTAGTATTGCACTGTGTAAATGTGCCATAATTTCTGTATCCATTCCTCAGTTGTGGGACATCATCTAGGTTGTTTCAGATTCTGGCTATTATGAACAAAGCTGCTATTAGAATAGATGAGCAAATGTCCTTGTTGTATGGTTGAAAATCTTCTGAATGTATGTTCAGGGTTGGTATAACTGAATATTGATGTAGCATTATTCATAATTTTCTGAGAAAGCACCAGATTGATTTCCAAAGTTTGTACAAGTTTACATTTCCACCAGCAATGGAGGAGGGTTCCCTTTTCTCCATATCTATCCAGCATGTGTTGCAGATGATGTGATAGTACACATGAATAAACCTAAAAATTCAACCAGGAACTCCTACAACTGATAAACACCTTTAGTAAAATGGATGGATACAAAATTAAATATAAAATATATCTGATATAAAAGCCAAATTCAGAAAGAAATTGTAAACAAAAGACAAAACATTAAAGTAAGATAATCAGAAGATGGAAAAAAAAGAACTTCAAGGAAGATATCTCTCCCATGCTCCAAGATTGGTGGGATTAACAGTAAAAAATGGCCACTCTACCAAAAGAAATCTGCAGACTCAATGGAATTACAATCAAAATACCAACACAACTCTTTATAGACCTTGAAAGAACAATTCTCAGTTTCATATGGAAAACAAAAAACCCAGAATTGATAAAAAAATGCATGTACAATAAAGATTATTTTGGTGTATCTTCATCCCACATCTCAAATAGTACTATAGAGTAACAGTAATAAAAAATGGCATGGAACTGGCACCTGTACTTTAAATCTTAAAGGGGTGTGCATCTACTCATTAATAATTTTTATTAAATCATCAAGAATAAGCTGGGGTAAAAACAAATATAGGAGAATCTCAGTTTTAGTTCTCAGTTTTAGACCCACCTTGAGGGTGCTCAGACTGCCAATGCTACCTTGGGCTATTGTTTCAGCTCATCAACCTTAAAACATCCCTGGCTTTTCTATTAATAGTGTACTTTTATTAACTTTAAATTGTTCTTTAAGATTTTTGACATCAGAGCCATTAGCAAAAACATCTTCCCTGAATTTGTTAAACAATCTATTTTTCCAAATTGTTTCTAAGTATAATGATGATTGCTAACAATCTACATCTATGGCTCCTTTCAAGGGCAGTGGTTAATTCATTAATCTGCTCCAGTAAACATGTGAAAAGAGATCAAGCATTGTTAATTTTAAATGCCAGTGATATTGCCCAATGACAAGCTAGAAGATTTCTTATAGTTTTCATGCAACTCATGTTTTGAGGTATATGGGCATCATAAGGACAACAAGCAGAGATATGCTACATAAGAGTTCAAAGTCCTCAGGACAAGCAGTTCTTGGGATTATTCTTCTCAAGACAAACTCAACATGACTATGCTAACAGGAGAGCCATATTCCATGAGTTCTACAGCTGTTATGCTGTTGCTCCTGCATGACTCTTGACAAGACCAGGTAGCCAAAATAGTTTGCCTATATATGGGTGTCTTTATATTGGCTCAGGCCCTGGGAAGGAGAATTCAGGGCATTTCATGGGTTATACCAGCCTGGAGGAACAGATAACATGGAAGGACTGAAGGATTGCTGGGAGAAAATGGCAGGTAGATTTGATTTGATATGTTAACTAGGAACCTCTGCCATTAGTTCCAGGTTTTTATTCTTCTATTTTAAACTGAGAACATAAAATGATCTTCAAGTGAGCTCACAGGGAAGAAAGGTGACAAAGACAAAGATTATGTTTTCCATTATATCTTCTTCTCTTTGAGGGAGGATTATTACAAATGAGCCTCAAATTTTTGCTTTTTTTTTTGTTTTTCTTACTATGTTTTATCTTATTTTATTAATTGTTTTTATTTTTCAAATTTATTCTTATATATGTTTTCACTCCCTTTCCTACTGGTCCCAATATTCTCCATCCCCTTTCCTAGACCATTCAAAAGGGAGTTGCCCTCTCAATCCACCCATACATTATCAGAACAGTACTCAGCTATTAAAAACAGAGAAATTTTCTGCTCTTATTTCTTTTCCATAGGCCACTGTACTCACCTCAGAAGATTTCATACCATGAAGCTTGCCTGCAAACTTACTGTGAAATAAACACTAAGTATAACTCATTTTAAAGAGTCCCACCACAATACACTGTTTTATTTACCATCTCACATCCAGAATCATGTGAACTTTGAAATGCTATAATGTCTGAAACATTTTATCACAGGCATTTCAGAGAATGTGATTCTCTTGCTGCCTGGATGGCTGTTTCCCACCAGCCCAGGAAGGCATAAGGGCAGAAGATGATTAGTATAAAGCTTGGAAAGCCTGCAAGCAAAACTGTGGTCAGCCACTCTGGGAACCACCTCAGAAAGTAAGTTCAAATTTTAATTCTAGAAAACAGAAAACAGAAAACAGAGGCTTATATCCCTTGGGGAGTGCCTGGGATGCTCCAAGTATAGGTGTAGATAATTGTTTAATGCTAGGCAATTCAAGGATGCTTGATTTGCATTAAACAGCACATTCCTATTATATGAATAAAAACAAGAACACAGAACCAAATTATCCTATTTTTGAAGGGAGGGGAGAGTTATCAGGGATCTGTGTCAAAGGCCATCTATCAAATTTGCTTGGTGGTGTTGATGTCTAAAGACACTCTCCAGATGAAGTCAGGCAGAAAAAACTCACCCTTGACATGGTTACCCATCTAATCCAGAAGCAGGGTCACACATGGAAAAGAAAGCCTCCTCCCTCATATCTCAAAATTCAGTGTGGGTTGTGATGGTTTCAATAGAACCCCTGGAACAATAGGTATGTACACAAAAGAAACTTCTACAGGCTACCACTGTTGTGTTACTCTCAGAGAACTTCCTGGCTGGTGTTAGTTCACCATTCCCTACATATTCATCCACTGGACTAAAAGTTTCTTGTGTAAAGTGAGGCAACTGAAAAAGTAAATGTTGAGAATCAGGATTATCAATAAGACTTCAGTAAACACATTATATAAATACTGTTGCATGTAATTGATATTCACCATTCATTGTATTATTTTTAAAAATAAGTTTATTTACTTTAACATTCTAACAGTCTCTCCCTTCACTCCCCCATTACTACCCTCCATTCCTATTTCCCTATTCCCTTTCCCTTCTTCAGAAAAGGGAGGTCATTTCCATTGAGCTAGTTTTACAGTTCTGTTGCATCTCAGTGGACCAAAAAGTACACAAAGGCATTTCCACATTGCTTATACTCACAGAATTCCTCTCCAGTAAGGATACTTTTATGATGATGATGACTCTGGATTTGTGCAAGGCTTCACCATTTTAATACATTCATAATGTTTTCCTCTATTATGAATCCTTTCATGATGATGAAGATTATACAAATGAGGAATGGTTTCACCATGTTAAAAACACTCACAGGCTTTCTGTCCATTAGGATTTCTTTCATGAGTGTGGAGATTATTCTGAAGTCCAAAAGTTTTTTTCACATTGGTTACAGTCAGACATTTTCCAGTATGTGATATTTTATGTATTAGGAGATGTTATGTGCAAAGGCTTTGCCACATAGTTATATTCATATGGTTTCCCTCCAGAATGTTTGTTGTCTTAGGAGATGATTGGTACATGCAAAGGCTTTATCACACTAATTACCCTCACAAGGCTTCTCTCTACTGTGTGTCTTTTCCTGTTTTCGGAGACTACTCTGCTGTGCAAAGGCTTTGTCATATTGGGTATATTCATAAGGTTTCTTTCCAGTATGTGTTCTTTTTATGTCTTATGAGATGACTGTTTTGTGCAAAGGCTTTACCACACTGATTACATTCATAAGGTTTCTCTCCAGTGTGTGTTCTTTTATGGCTTAAGAAATGACTGTTTTTCTGCAAAGGCTTTGCCACACTCATTACATTCATAAGGTTTCTCTCCAGTGTGTGTTTTTTATGGCTTTAAGAGAGTACTGTTTTCTGCAAAGGCTTTACCACACTGGTTACATTCATAAGGTTTCTCTCCAGTGTGTGTTCTTTTATGGCTTATGAGATGACTGTTTTGTGCAAAGGTTTTACCACACTGGTTACATTCAAAGGTTTCTCTCAGTATGTGTTCTTTTATGGCTTAAGAGAGTACTGTTTTTTGCAAAGGCTTTACCACACTGGTTACATTCATAAAGTTTCTCTCAGTGTGTGTTCTTTTATGGCTTAAGAGATGACTGTTTTTTGCAAAGGCTTTGCCACACTCATTACATTCATAAGGTTTCTCTCCAGTGTGTGTTCTTTTATGGCTTATGAGATTACTGTTTTGTGCAAAGGCTTTACCACACTGGTTACATTCATGAGGTTTCTCTCCAGTGTGTGTTCTTTTATGGTTTAAGAGATTATTGTTTTCTGCAAAGGCTTTTCCACACTGGTTACATTCATAAGATTTCTCTCAGTATGTGTTCTTTTATGCCACATGAGATGACTGTTTTTTTTGCAAAGGCTTTACCACATTGATTACATTTGTAAGATTTCTCTTTTGTGTGTGTTCTTTTTATGCCATAGGAGAACAGTGATAAAGGGAAGGTTTTCCCACATAGAGTGCATTTAAAGGGTTTCTCTCAGTATGACTGTTTTCATGCCTGCAAAGAAAATTGGCACATGTGAAAGATTTACCACAGTCATTTCATTACACTAATAAATATATTTATCTATATGAATTAATTTCATAATTTGATCTAATGGTAAAGAAGAATCAAATTTTAAAGTTTTATCACTTTATTTACATTCACGGTATTCCCCTTCATTATGGGTATTTTTGAAGATCCCTGTGATGGTAAGAGCATTTGTTATGTGGATCACTTTTATAGCATCATTTTTCTATAAGAGGTTTTCTCCTATATATGAAGAGTATTATAAGAATTCAGAGTTTTACCACAACAATCCCATTCACAAATTTTGTACTGTATGAATGATACTTCATTTACAAAGTGATCCAGGACAAGCAGAAGTTCCAAATTCCTAGTATTCATAGGTATTTTCAGCAATATGAGTTTGCTGATAAATTCTCAATGAAGTTGCAAAACCAATTAACAGTAACCATTTATCACATTCAGAAAATTTACTCACAGTGGGGACTACTACCAAATCAATTGTTCTTGGAGAAAGACAGGGACACTGCTTCTTTCAATATCCCTATGCTCATGTGTCTTAGAATCATTTTGACATATGATATACCAGTTTAATTTACAAAAATAATAAAGATTCCCACATTGAATTAAAACAGTTTGTTTTTGTTCATCATAGACATGTCATATAGGGATTAAGATTTCTCCACAATAATATTCTTGATTCTCATAAGCTGCTCCTTTCACTAAACTTTACAATGTTACTGCACGAAAATGAGTAACACTGGTTCTACTATGAAATTTTTGCTTATTAGAAGGTTTTGGAAACATACTGAATCACCAATTCAGTGTGTATACCTCTTACAATATCTCAGTAGATAGAATGAGACTAAACAGAATGGCAGTTTAAGTCAGTAGCTGTAATGTCCATATGATTCAAATGGTATTTTTTTTACAATATTATTTTATTTTCTTCTATCTTAGGGAGTGCCTTGTAAACACAAATCAGATACATGAGATTGAAGTACATGGAATAATGAGATTTTATTGATCATCAGTACACTTAAAGCAGTGCAGTTTTTACACTGTTGCTTTTCTTTAAAACTTCCAGGACACAGCCATGTGTTCTGGTACATGCCTTCAATACATGCCTCTTGTGGAGGCAGAAGCAGGCATATCTGTGTGATTTTGAGGTCAGGCTGGTCTAACATGCAAGTCTAAGAAAGTCACAGATTCTCAGAAAAAAAAATCTATTTCAAAAACAGAAAATAAAAGCAATAAATAAATAAACAAAATAAACAAACAAAAACACAAACTTCCAGGACACATTAAATTTTAAGATTTATATCTGTATCAACATGCACATAAAGTTACCTTTTATTACTTGTAGAACTTTGAAAATGTTCTTCAATATTATGGTCATCCCAATTGTAGCCTAAAATATAGTACGAGAAAATATATATTATTGGAAATATCATGTTATTATTAAGGCAAAACTTAAATCACTATGTTCTGTGACCCTGAGAAACATGCCTGATTTATTTACTGCATTCCTCCTCATTCTCAATTGGAATTACAGAAGAGGATCAATAACAAAGTAAGAGTTGTCTCTTTATTTTAAAAGTGAAAGAAAAATTGCAGTCTTACCTATAGCAGTGAGGTTTTCACAGGTCTCTAGCATCACATCTTTGTAGAGTTGCTTCTGGGAAGGTTCCAGCAAGGCCCAATCTTCTTGGCTGAATTTCACATGCACATCATTGAAGGTCACTGAATTCTAAAATATGCCATACATTTGTACAACAGAAACAGTGGCAACAATATAAATTTATACTTCATTGTCAATATAATCATATAATTCTACTGCTTCTTCAATTTATTTTCTGACACAGAAGTGTGAAATGTTATACAGTTGGGTGCTGTGCATGATGTGAAGTAGGGGAAATGAAAATGCCTAAAGCCAGTTAGATTGAAAAAAAAAAAAAAGGAGTTCTTCAAAACCTGTGTTTCATCAGTTTGTAAGACCTGAATATAAAGTAGCCATTAGTTGGGTTCTTGATCAATCTATGAATCATCTTCAGTTACTTGGGTGTGTAGGTCAGCACCCTGTCATGAGACAGGAGGAAGGACAAAACACAGTCATGATATTTTATATAGCAACAAATGAGATGTGTTGATCAGGGGACACTGAACAGATGGGTAACATCAATCAAAAGACAACATGGTACTGAATATTATGTTTTGACCAGGGCTCAGGGATGTGGCATATCAGTATGTGAAGAGGGGGCTCATATATTTGTGGAAGGGAAAGTGGACTACAGTGAATACATGGATAAAAATAATGTGAGTGGCAAGCAACAACAATCATAGCCAATAACATCATATTTCTGAGTGACCAGACAAAAGAAAAGGAATAGAAAACGTGATTATTCTTTGATCATTGTTTTGTATATCCTCCTTACTAAATAATGTAATCTATAGATTAAAAATAAAGATTAAAACTTTTCTATTAAAAAGAAATGTTAATGTTATCACTAAGTCATTTTAGAAGAAAACAGAATAACAAGTTTTAACTGTATCATATCTGAACTGTTTGAATAGGATATAGCTTTGGAATAGACATGGCAATTAATGTGGACAAAGACAAACAGAGAGAAGAGTGTGAAATAGAAAGACAGAGACATAGAGACAGAGACACAGAGGAGAGAAATTAACAAATGAACAATACTATGTACAAATCAGAGAAATTTATTAACAGTTACTAACTACAAAAAATGGTGGACAAGCTGGGTGTATTCTGTCATGCCTTCAATTCCATCACTCAGGTGGCAGATGCAGGTGTATCTTATTGAACTGGATGTCAGCATTATCTATTCAAAGAGTTCTAGGACAGCCAGGCCTATATTGTAAGACAGAGCCTCCCTAAAAGTCAATCAAACAAACACAAAATATTGAAAGAACTCAGAGGTCTTTACTGAAGCCTCTACAAGGAATTATACATTCATTCCTGTTGTATATTTATTTTCCAGAAATCTGCAATGCCCCAGCATAAACTGCAACATTAATGATATCTTACTAAAAGGGAATGCATGTTTAAACAGGTAAAAATAGAAGATGAAAATATTAGCAGTATAAATGCTGATCATAAATAAGCAACATAAATAGGAGAGATGGCTCAGCAGTGAGGAGTTCTTGCTGCTCTTTCAAATAATTGGTCTCAATTGTCAGTGATTAACTGGGACCCAGTACTATCAATTGCTATAAGTTCATGATTTCTGAACACATCTTTGGACTACTGTGAGGATCAAGGCACACAAGAGATCATATTCAGGCATACAATCAAAATACTCATATTTAGTAAAAATTAAAAATAGATCCCAGATGGTTGGGCTGATTGCATACTGTGACTGATAAGCTGGGTAGCAGAGACTGCACAGTGACCAATAGTTGGATCTGTGGGTCCCAAATAGTTTCAAATGTAAGAACTGATTGGGTCAACCTCAAACAGCAATTGGGAAAATTCTGGGATGTTGCAGCAGGTGATAAGAACCAAATGATGAAAAATCAATTGGGTTCAAAATCTAATAGAATAGACTTTCAACTAAAATTATTTGAAAATGAGAGAGGGGAATCCAGGGCTGTTGTGACAGGAGTAGGACAGTGTTGGTACAGCAACCCAAAAGACTGAACTCTGTGGCCTGAAAACAACAAAGATCCTTTTTCCCAGGTGAGGACTGTGTGGGAGTCACCCACTCTCAGGTCACTGCCAGAGGACTGTGTCCTGAGTCCCAAATTATGTTCTCAAGGGCAAACCCCACTAGGGAAAAAAACAAGAAGGGAATGACCTCAGGTCACCCAGTCTATCCCTGGAAAGGTTCCTGCAGACCAGTGGGTGCACAGCAGCCAGCCTGAGTGGGCCTCCAGCCACCAGGCCTGCACACATGACTCTCCATCACAGACAGAATTGTGTGCCCCAGGGCACTAGAGGCTGGGTTTCCCTGTCTGGAGAAAACCCCACAAGCAGGTAAACAGCAAGTCCCAGCTTAGAGAACTCAGCTGACCCCTCACACACTACCACCACCACACACAGGAATGTTCTCAGGAAAAGTTCTCAGGTTCTTTCCCAGTCACCAGCTTGGAGCAACATCATTGGCAAATGCCTACACATTCTACACACCACGTCAAACACCACAGACTGGGTCTTCCTGTTGGGAGAAAACCCAAAGTTGGGGGAAATATCTGGCCCTATCTCAGGGCCACCTACTTTCTAGCTCCAGAAAAGTTTCTGGTTATCCACAGGCTCCAGACTCTAGCCTCCTGCTGTACACATGAGAGTGGTGCTCACCTGCCACTGATTACCACTTGGGTACTGGGGCACAGAGCTCCAAACTCAGACCTACAGAAGCCTGGGTTCCCAAGATCAACCCCAGATACAGCTCCAAAGGACAACCAGTTTTCCCTAACTAAACTGACCAAACCACAAGGCACCCAGGTTACAGCAGCAGCTCACTAAATTTACAGCAAGAAACCCAGCAGTAGGGCAGCTGTCTCCAGGACTTCTCTGGGTGAGAGGATAGCCCCTTTAATAACAAAGGCAACAATTACTACTCAGGTCTGTATGCCTGAGATGAGCTGTGGCAATTTCTGAAAAACACCTGCCATTCAGTGACCATACCTAAAAAATGGAGGAGAGCTCCTTTGGGAAAAATCATCTTCCTGCCAAGGGGATTTGACCCACCACAGGATTCCAGGAAGTACCAGAAACTAACACCCAACACCTAAGATATCCCAATGGGTAGTGGCCAGTGTAAAAGCTCAATCAACAAAAGACAAAGCAATATGGCATCTCCAGAACCCAGTTATTCAGGAGCAATCAGCCCTGGATACCCCAGCATAAAGACAATTTCAGACCAATCTGTCTTATGAACATTGATGCAAAAATACTCAACAAAAATACTTTGCAAACCCTATACAAAAACACATCAAAGATATCATCCACTACAACCAAGTAGACTTCAGGCCAGGTAAGCAGGGGTTGTTCAATATAAAAAATCCATTGTTATGATCCACCATATTAACAAATTGAAAGAAAAATAAACACATGATAATCTCCTTAGTTGCTGAAAAAGCATTTGAAAAAAATCCAGCATCCATTCATGTTTAAAGTATTGGAGAGAATCCCAGTGATTGTGGAGATCAGGGATACAGGGCATACCTAAACATAGTAAAGGTGATATAGAGCAATCCTATAGCCAACCTCAAGCTAAACAGAAAACTTAAAGCAATCCCACTGAATTCAGCAACAAGGCGATGGCTGCCCCCTCTCTCCATATCTCTTCAACATAGTTCTCAAAGTCCTTACTAGATTAATAAGACAATTAAAGAAGATAAAGGGGATACAAATGGGAAAGGAAGAAGTCAAAGTATCACTATTTGCAGATGATATGATAATATACCTGAGTGACCTCAAAAAATTCTACCAGGGAACCCCTAAATCTGACAAACACTTTCAGCAATGTGGCTGGATACAAAATCAACTCAAAAAAAAAGTAGCCCTCCTGTATACAAAAGACAAAAGTGCTGAGAAATAAATTAGGTAAACAACACCTTTCACAATAGACAAAAGGACATAAAGTATAGTGATGTGACCCTAACCAAGCAAGTCAAAGACTTGTTTAAAAAAATTCAAGTCTCTAAAGAAAGAAATAGAAGAAGATATTAGAAGATGGAAAGATCTCTCATGCTCATGGCTTGGCAGGATTAACATAGTAAAAATGGTCCTCTTACCAAATGCAATCTACATATTTAATGTAATTCCCATCAAATTACCAACACAAATCTTTACAGACCTTGAAAGAAAAAATTTCCAACTTCATATGGAATAACAAGAAACCCAGAATTGCTAAAACAATCTTCCATAATAAAAGATCTTCTGGAGGTATCTCCATCCCTGATCTCAAGCTGTACTATAAAGCAACAATAATAAAAAACTGCATGGTACTTGCACAGAAACCAACTAGTGGATCAAAGGAATGGATAGAAGTCCCAGAAATACACCCACACACTATGGACTCCTGATTTTTGACAAAGATGCCAAAACCATACAACAGAAAAAAAGATAGCATCTTCAACAAAAGGTGCTGGTCTAAATGGATGTCTACATGTAGGAAAATGCAAATAGATCCATATTTATCACTCTGCACAAAACTAAAGTTCAGGTGGATCAAAGACCTCAGTATAAAACCAGACATACTAACCCTGTTAGAAAAAAAGGAGGAAGAGCCTTGAACTCATTGGAACAGGAGACAACTTCCTGAACAGAACTTCAACAGTACAGGCTCTAAGAGCAACAATCAATAAATGGGACCTCATGAACCTGAAAAACTTCTATAAGTCAAAGGAAACTGTTATCAAAACAAAATGACTGCCTGCAGATTGGGAAAGGATCTTCACCAACCCTATATCTGACAGAAGGTTAATATGGAATATTTATAAAGATTTCAAGAAGTTAAACACCAACAAATCAAGTAACCTAAATTAAAAAATGTGGTACAGAGCTAAACAGAGAATTCTCAATAGAGGAATATAGAATGGCAGAGAAACACTTAAAAAAATGTTCAACATTCTTAGTCATCAGGGAAATGCAAATCAAAACCACCCTGAGATTTCACCTTACAACCATCAAAATGACTGAGACAAATAACTTGTGACAACTCATGCTGGATAGGATTTGGAGAAAGAGGAACCTCCCTTCATTGATGGTGGGAATGTAAACTTATACAACCACATTACAAATCAACCTGACACTTTCTCAGACAATTAGGAATAGCGCCTCCTCAAGATCCAGCTATACCACTCTAAGAATATATCCAAAATGTCCTCAAGCATACAACAAGGACATCTGCTCAACTAAGTTTGTAATAGCTTTATTTGTAATAGCCAGAAGCCAGAAACAGCACAGATGGCCCTCAGTTGAGAAATGGATACAGAAATTGTGGTATATCTACTATGATGGAATATTACTCAGCAATGAAAAACAAGGAAAACATGAAATTTGCAGGTAAATGGTGGTAAAATGGAAAAGATCATCCTGAGTGAGGTATCCCAGAAGCAGAAAGACTCACTATATACTCACTCATAAGTGGATACTGGATATAAAATATAAGATAAAAATACTAAAATCTGTACACCTAAGGAAGTTAATCAGGAAGGAATATGCTGGCTAAGATGCTCAAACCCCATGCAGAAAGGCAAAGAGGATGGACATCAGATGAGGGAGAATACAGGGACAGGACAGGATCTGGAGCCTACCACAGAGGGCCTTTGAAAGGCTCTACCCAGCAGGATGTCAAGGCAGATGCTGAGACTCATAGCCAAACTTTGGGCAGAGTGCAGGGAATCTTATGGAAGAACTGGGAGATAGTAAACCTGGAGAGTACAGGAGCTCCACAAGGACAGTAACAGTTCCAAAAATTCTGACCACAGGGGTCTTTTTGAAACTGATACGCCAGCCAAGGACCACTCATGGAGATGGACTGAAACCCCTAAACAAAAGGTAGCCTATGGCAGTTCAATATCTAAGTGGGCTTCATAGTAATGGGGACAGGGACTGTCTCTGACAGGAACTCATTGGCCTGCTCTTTGATCACCTCCCATTGAGGGGGATCAGCCTTGCCAGGCCACAGAAGAAGACAATGCAGCCACTCCTCATGAGACCTGATAGACTAGGATCAGATTGAAGGGGAGGAGGACCTCCCTTATCAGTGGACTGGAAAAGGTTCAGGGGTGGGAAAAGATGGAGGTGGGGATTGGGAGGGGAGGAAGAAGGGAGGTACAGAGGGGATACAAAATGGATAAACTGTTATTAATAAAAATTTAAAAAAAACACAATAAAATGTTGAAAGATTTTTTAAAAACTATGCTGTTTCACATACTTTTAAACTTTAAAAATATTGCCTGATATTAGTTATTGCTCCTAAATAAAAATAAATAAATAAATAAATAGATAGATAGATAAATAAATAAAATGATAAAGAGAAAGGATACTTCATACTCATCAAAGCAAAATTCCACCAAGATGACATCTGTATTCTGAGCAACAATGCCCCAAATACAAGGACACCCACAGTTGTAAAAGAAACATTAATAAAACTTAAAGAACATATCAATCACCATAGATTAATAGTGGGAGAGGTCAACATGTCACTATCATCAAGGGACAGAGCAATGGAAAAGGACTTAAACTGAGAGATAATGACACAAATGGATGTCATGAATCAAATGAACCTAACAGATATCTAGAGAACTTTTTAACCCAAACAGAAAAGAATCAATCTTCTTTCAGCACCTCACTGACCCTTCTCCAAAACTGAACATACAGTAGGTCACAAACCAGGTCTCAACAGATACAATAAGATTGAAATAATATCTTGTATCCTATCAGACCATGATGGACTAAAGATGGACCTCAACAATAACATAAATAACAAAATGCCTACACACACGTGGGAACTGAACAACTCCCTACTCAATGCAATCTAGGTCAGGGAAGAAATAAAGAAAGAACTTCCTACAATTCAATGAAAATTAAGGTACCTCATACCCAAACTGCAATGAAAGCAGTCCTAAGAGGAGTTTTAATAGTACTAAAGGCCTTCATAAGCTACTGGAGACATCCCATACAAGCAACTGAATGGCACACTTGAAAGCCCTAGAAAAAAGAAGCAGACACACTCAACAGGAGTAGACTACTAGGACTAACCAAACTCAGGGCTGAAATCAATAAATTAGAAACAAAGAGAATAATTCAAAGAATCAACAAAACGAAGAGATAGTTCTTTGAGAAAATCAAATACATAGACAAACTCTTAGTCAAACTAAGTAAATGGCAGAAAGACACTATCCAAATCAACAGTCTGAAAGGAAGAGAGAGAGAGATAACAGACACTGAGAAAATCCAAAGAACCATTAGATCTTATGTCAAAAAACTATATGTCGCAAAATTTAAAAATCTAAATAAAATATACAATTCTCTTCTTAGATTCCACTTACCAAAGTTGAATCAAAATCAGGTAAAGATATTAAATAGTCTTTTACTGCCTAAGGGAATAGAAGCAGCCATCTAAATAGTTGCAACCAGAAAAAGCCAAGAGTGAGATGATTTCAGAGCAGAATTCTACAAGACCAACAATGAAGAGTCAATATCGATATTCTTCAAATTATTCCACAAAATAGAAATGGACGCAACATGACCAAACTCCTTTTGTAAGACCACAGTCACCTTGATAAATCCTGAAACACCCCCAAAAAGAAAGAGAACTTCAGACCAATCTCTTTTATGAACAATGATGCAAAAATACTCAATAAAATAATTGCAAACCAAATCCAAGAACATATCAAAGATATCATCCACAATTACCAAGTAGGCTTCATCCCAGGCATGCAGGGATAGTTCAATATAGGGAATCTTAATCCGTCATATAAACAAATTGAAAAAAATTGAAAAAAAACAGGATCATTTCCTTAGATGCTGAAAAAACATTTGACAATATCCAACAGTTATTCTTGTTTAAAGTCTTGGAGAGACTGGGGACAGAGGCACAGATCTAAAAATAGTAAAGACAATATACAGCAATCCTATAGCTAACATCAAACAAAATGGAAAGAAACTTAAATCAATTCCACTGAACTCAGGGACAAGACAAGACCACACAGTCTCTCCAAATCTCTTCAGTACAGTACTCAAAGTCCTATCTAGGGCAATAAGACAACTAAAAGAGATCAAGGGGATACAAATTGATAAAGGAGAAGTCAAAGTATTTATATTCACATATATGACAGTATATAAAAGTGACCCCAAATATTCTACTGTAGGGAACTCCTACAGTTGAAAAACACTTTATCAAAGTGGTTGGATATAAAGTTAACTAAAAAAAAAAAACAGTAGCACTGCTGTATGCAAAAGACAAATGGACTGAGAAAGAATTAGGAGAACAACACCCTTCACAATAGGCAGGAAAAAAAAAAAAACAACAACAATAATATCTTGGGTTATCCTCAACAAGCAAGTGAAAAACCTGCATGAAAAAAAAAAAAAAAAACAAACAATTTTAAGCCTCTGAAGAAAGAAATTGAAAAAGATACAAGAAGATACAAATATCTCTCATGCAGATGGGTCAGAAGGATCAACATAGTAAAAATTGCTATCATACCAAAAACAATCTATAGATTAAATAATATTCCCATCAAAATATCAACACAATTCCTTAAGGAACTTGAAAATAAATTTTCAGCTTCATATGGAAAAATAAAAAAAGCCAGAATAGCTAAAATATTCCTGTACTATAGTAGATCTTCAGTAGGTATCACCATCCCTGATCTCAAGCTCTACTATAAATCAATAGTAATAAAAAACTGCACGGTACTGGAATAAAAACAGAATGGTGGATCAATGGAATTGAAGTGAAGACCCATAAATAAACCCACACACCTATGGCCCTTGATTTTTGACAAAAAGTCAAAACCATGCAATGGAAAATGGAAAGACAGATTCAACAAATGGTGCTGGTCTAACAGGAAATTTACATGTGGAAAAATGAAAATAGATCCATATTTATCACCCTGCACTAAACTAAAGTTTAGTTGTTCAAAGACCTCAACATAAAACCAAATACACTAAATCTGTTAGAAAAATAAAAGTGGGAAAGAGTCCTTGATCTCATTGGCATAAAAGATAACTTCCTCAACAGAACACCAAGAACACTTGGCTCTAAGATCAAGAATTAATGAATAGGATCTCATGAAACAAAAGCTTCTATGAAGCAAAGAACTCTGTCAATAGAATAAAATGACACCTACAGCCTGACAAAAGATCTTCACTAACCCCACATACAACTGAAAGGGCTAATAAACAAGATATATAAAAGTGCTGAAGAAATTAAACTCCAATAATCCAAATAATCCAATTTAAAACTGGGGTACAGAACTAAACAGAGATTTCTCCACAGAGGAATATCAAATGGTGGACATTAAATGCTCAATATCTGTAGTCATCATGGAAATACAAATGACATTCCATCTTCAACCCATCATGGCTAATGTCAAAACCTGAACTGACAACAAGCTAGTGAGAATGTGGAGAAAGAAGAATACTCCTCCATTGCTGGTAGGAGTGCAAATTCATACAACCACTTTAAAAATCAATCTGATGCTTTCTCAGACAATTGGAAATAGTGTTACTTCAAGACCCAGGTTGACCATTCCTGGGCATATATCAAAAAATGTTCCACCATTCAACAAAGATATTTGCTCAACTGTGTTCATAGCATCTATATTCATAATAGTCCAGAATAGGGAAACAAACTACATGTCTCTCAAACAAACCATTGTTTTACAGAAATTGTGGTACATTTACACAATGGAATGCTCCTTGGGTATTTAAAAACAAAAAAGAAACCATGAAATTTTCAGGCAAGTGGATGGAACTAGAAATTATCATCCTAAGTGAGTTATTCCAAAACCAGAAAGACATGCATGGTATATACTCATTTGTAAGTAGGTAATAGCCATAATACAGGATAAACATACTACAAGCCACAGACCTAAAGGAGCTAAATAAAAGAGGACCCTATGGAGGATGGTCAATTCTTATTCAAAAGAGCAAATAGAATAGACATCAGAAGTGACTGAGGAGAGGGAACAGGATTAGAGCCTAACATACATGTCTTCTGAAAGACTCTACCTAGCAGGGGATCGAAGCAGATGCCAAGACTCACAGCCAAACTTTGGGCAGAGCACAGGGAGTCATAGGAAAGAGTGGGAGGATAGAAAGACCCAAAGCTGACAGGAGCTCCATAAGAAGACCAACAATCCAATGAATCTGGGCCCAGGGGCCCTGCAGAGACTGATGCACCAACCAAAGACAATTCATGAAGAGGACCCAGACCCCTGCTCAGATGTAGCTGATAGGCAGCTCAGTCTCCATGTGGGATCCATAGTAAGAGGATCCCATGTCTTTCATATGGACTCTGTTACCTGCTCTTGAATCACTTCCCTGTGGTGGAGCGGGCATTGCATGTCACAAAGGAAGAGGATACAGGCAGTCCTAGTGAGAATTGATAGGAGGGATCCTACCATCTGAGAAGTAGGAAATTAGATAAGGGAAAGAGGAAAGGAGGGTAAGACCAGCAAGAGACAAGGGAGGGGTTTCAACTGGGATGTTAAGTGGATAAATTATTTTTAAATGCTATTTATTTATTTATTACAATTTATTCACTTTGTATCCCTACTGTAACTCCCAGTCCCATCCACCCTCCTTCTTCCCCCCATGCCCTTTCCTTAGTTTCCTGATAGGGGAGGAACTCTTCCCCTTCTGTCTGATCCTAGCTTATCACGTCTCATCAAGGATGGCTGCATCATCTTCCTCTTTGGCCTCACAAGGCTGCACCCTCCAGGAGGAGGTGATCAAAGAGCCAAGTTCATGTCAGAGAATAAATTATTAAGAAACAAATTTAAATTAAAAATGAATTAAATGTGAATAAATAAATAAATAAATAAATAAATAAATAAATAAATAAAAAAAAGAACCAAACAAAACAAGTAGGAAGGTTGTCATACACCTGACCCTACACTCCAGGCTCAGCAGCCAATGATGGTGATGTTCATGCCAGGCATGTTGGACTAAATTTAAGCCAAACACTCAACTGGAGTTAGACTTGTAAGTTCAAAACCTGCCTGGTCTACATACCAACTTTCAGGACAGCCACAGCTACATAGAAACTTTTTCTTCAATGTCAAAACAGAAACATTATCTTCTCTGGGAGCTTTTTTGATTCAATAAAATATGTTCTGACCAAATTCACTGTAGAATTATTGTAATCCCATAATGAAAATGTAGTCTAATTTCAATGATCCTAAAATTCTGCAATAGCTCATACACTGTCCAAATGTTCAAAGACTCTACTGACACAGAAGAAAAAAATCTCTTGGGTGCCACATCTTGTAACATCAGAAACAAGTTACATCATTCCAAAATAGATGCACAGAATACCCATTTTCATTCCAGTATATAGCGATGGGAGACTGGACCAAGGAAAAAAGATCAGCAAGGAAAACAACAAATCCTGTTGCTGATTCAAAAGGCTTAGATGGTCATATCCCTGCAATGTCTCATACATCTCTGTTTGGCTACTTCCACTTCCTAAAGGCAGCACTATATTAGATGTGTCTCATAACTTAGGTATCTCAACATCTTGCAGTGTCAAGGTACAACTTGATGCTGGTTCATGCAATGAACCTTTACAGTATCTTCACTGGGGATCTGATTCTTCCAAACACAGATGGCTGGCACAGTGCTGAACTGAAACCACAAAGAAAGACTCTATTACTTTAAATTTTGCATCTTTATTGATTCCAGAACAAGCAGAACATGGGTGAGCCAGTCAAGTTGGATTCTAAACCTGGATGGACAAATTGAGATGGACTGTGCCACAGTTGGACCACATTTGGAACAGCTTTTATATGAAATTCCTTCCTGGCATTAGGAATCACTTTGCCTTCTTCCATTAATAGAAGAATTAGCCGAGGGAGTATTACTCTATGGACATCTTAGGCTTCAAATCCAGAGCTATAACCATCTCTTGGATAATCTCCTGAAATTTCCTGCCTGTCTTTCAGCACGTGACTGCCATCTGAAACTACCTAGTTCTGCTTTTCTCTACAAACCAAAGACTTTACATTTATTTATGCTCCACTTGTCTCTTTCTTTCACTGTGGTCCTGAACATCTCACTAATAATCATTCAACATATTCAATATTCTATCTAAGACACCCAGCCCACTATTTTTAAATTCTGCCTTACTCAAATTCAAGGCATGGACAAAATAAGTATGATTTGCAACTAAAATATCACACAAATGACCTCTAGCTTAATTTTCTATGGAGTCTATTGCCCACTGAAATCCTTTGATATGGACTTCTTCTGTCTGCATTATTCTCATCACTCTGATCTTCTAGGTCCTACCAGAAAAGCTAATGAGGCTTTGTATACAAGTTTCTAATGCTTTTACCATCTTAAATCTTGATGTTTTGCACATTCCTTAAAAAGAGAATATTCCAAGTTTCTGTCCAGCAACAAAATCACTCTTTGCAAATAATTTTTGTTCTAATTTGTTACTTTGTTGCTGTGACTAAATCCACTAACCAAAAACATCTCAGGTCATAAATGTGATTTCTTGTTTAGTTTGGTACTGTCAGATCATAGTCCATTGTTTTGGGAGCTTAGCATAGAAAATCAAGCTTGAAGAAAATTAAGACAAAAGCCATGGGCATATGTATCCTGGGTTGGCCACTCTTGTTTCATCACTGTCTCATGCTCAGGTAGTTATCTTATGCAGCTCAGGCTCACTTGCTTAGGGATATTGCATCTTTCAGTGGAAGAGCCTTCCCACATCAATCATCTGTCAATACAATCTCTCACAGATATAGCAACCAGTTTCTCTGATGAGGGCATGCCCTTAATTGAGGCTCCCTCAGATGACTGTAGACTTTGAAATGTTGACTAGTGAAGCTAATTAGGACACAGAGACAATATATGAGAAAGTTTTAAAAACTCAAACCAATGTGTTAACTCTATCAATCACTTAAGTAGCAAAATTTGAGACATTGATGATTGCAACAATTTGAAAACACAGATACACCAAGAAATAAGCCTCTATGATCAAGAACAGTAAAATTGTTTCTGTAAATCAAGTCTACAAATCAACAAAACTCAAGGAAATATAACATAAATTTTTAAAAGGCAAAAAGAGGTGAAGGTCTATCACTTTCAAGAGAAAGAATACAGTTATAACTAATCAAACCACACAATATACATAGCACCCCTGTCAAAAGGAAATACAATGATATGCCTATAAATATAACACAGTCCTATAAGCAAATACAATAGGATTAGAGTCAAAGAATTCCTTGGCCAGCACTGAACTTGTACATTCTGGTTCTTTCTTTTCCCAAAATAAAAAAAAAATGAATTAGGAAATACAGAGGTAAGGTTCACACAGAAAACATATCAAGGAGATAAATTTATGCACTGAATACAAAATAGAAGAAATGGAAGACAGGTGTTTTTATACACTCCTTTAACACCAGAAGTCAGGGATGTAGAAACAGCTGGACTGTTGTGAGTTTGAGGCCAGCCTGGTCTACAAAGTGATTCCAGGTCAGCAAAGGCTATAAAAAGCATTCCTGTCTGAAAATAAACAACAACAACAAAACAGAAAAAAAGATGAAATAGATACACGTGTCAAAGAAAATGTTAAATCCAAAAGTTCCCTATCAAAAAATATCCAGGAACTCTGAGACAATATGAAAAGACAAAACATGCTGATAATCAGATTAGCAAAAGGAGGATGAGATCAAGGTTCTGGAAGATATTTTTGACAAAATCATACAAGAAAAATTTCTTAACCTAAATAAGAAGATGTCTATCAAGGCACAAGAAGCATACAAAAATACCAAAGACACTGGACCAGGAAAGAAAGTCCTTTTACCAGAGAAAAATAAAAACGGTAAATATACAGAACAAAGAAAGAATATGAAAAGCTGTAACAGAAAAAAAAATCAAACAGTCCACACTAACCAATAAAACAGACAAAAAAAAAAAAAAAACATAAAATAAAATAAAATCCAACCAAGAAATAAATAAAGGCAGATCTATTGGAATTAATCCTGTATTATCAGTAAAGATACTAGAAATTGAAGGATATAGACAGTGTTCTTGTGACTCTAAAAAAGTAGAGAAGCCAAGACAAATTACTAACTATGCCCAGAACCTTTCAATCAGCAAATGCAGAAAATACGATGTTGCATGTTAAGGTCAAATTTAAACAATATGTATCTATAAATACAGCTCCAAACAAGGTGTTAAAACCACCACCACCAACAACAACAAAATACCAAGATTAACAATCACTGTTCATTGATATCTCTTAATACCACTGACCCAAATTCACCAATAAAAAGACACAGGCTCACAAAATGGGTGAAAAAACAGAATCCACCTTTATTCTAAGTACATCAAAGACAGCTTCACTTCAAGGTAGACATTATCTCAAGTTAAAGGGTTGGAAAAAATATTCCAAATAAATGAATTAGAGTATCAAGCTCATATTGCAATTTTAGTATCTAACAAAACAGACTTCAAAAACAACTAATCAAAACATGGCAAAAGATATGACTATTAAAATAAAACATCCAGCAATATAACATATCAATAATTAACATCTATGCCCCAAATATAAGAGCACCCAAGTTATAAAAGAAATCCTTCTGCAGCTTGTAACACATCCTGGCCCTCATAAACTGATAGGGGAAGACTTCAATATATCACTCTCACCAATGGACAGGTCCTCCTGACCAAACTGAACAGAGAAATACTCCAGCTAAATAACATCAAAAAAACTAAATATACCCAAATGATGTTTACAGAACATCCACCCAAGCACAAAAGATTGTTCCCTCTTCTCAGCAACTCATATATCGTTCTCCAAAATTGATGATATACTTGAACAGTGGAAGTCTCAGAAGATATAAGAAACTTGCAATAACCTCCTGCATCCTATCAGATCACTAAGGTTTAAAACATCACATCACCAATAACAAAAACAATAGAAAGCTTACAAACTCATAGAAATTGAACAACTCTCTACTTAATAAAAAATGGATCAAAACTGAAATAAAGAAAGAAATTAAAGACTTTCTAGAAGTCAATGAAATGAACACACAACATATCAAAAGTCATTGTACACAATGGAAGTGTTGACCAGAAGACAGTTCATACCACTAAGTACATTCAGAAAAAAACAATCAGAAAGATCACTTAGTAGCAACTTAACATCACACCTAAATACTCTAGAACAAAAAGAAGTAAACATAACCAAAAGGAGTAGACAGTGAGAAACTACTGAACTGTATCTTCACTGGTAAAAACGAATGTTTCCCCAGGAAAAGAAAGGGGGATCCTATCAAAATTGATAATGATTAAATTTGAATAGAAGAGAACTCCTGAATAAGCAGAGGTAACTGTTCATCAGACAGTGTGAGAAGTAAGTCCAAACTTACTTAATAAAGACTAAAGTTTTTTTTTGCTTAAATAAAAAAAGATACTTTTGTTGTTTCATATTAAAAACAGTTAAGAGGTTTAAAATCTTTTAAGTAAACTCAAAGGTATCAACTTGTTTGAATTGGAATAACTTGGAGTGAATATAACATATTTGAGCAGTGTGGTGATAGACCGTGCATTTAATCCCAGCAGAGACAAGCAGTTCTCTATTAATTTGTTGTTTTCTAAATTCAGGAGTTACAGTGACAGGGTGTTGGTGGTTCATAGCCTTAATCCCAGCATTTGAGAGGCACATGCCTTTTACATACTGCCTGGGAGGCAGAGACAGGCACATAGGATTTACAGTGATTTTATTTAAAAGCTGCTTGTAAAAGGCAGGCTGAAAATGAAAGTGAATGCCCTTTATTATCTAGAAATAAATATACTTTAAGGTATATTTGTAAACTTTCAAAGATTTTTTTTTTCATCAATTACACTTTATTCATTCTGCATCCCCCCATAAGTCCCTCCCTCCTCCCCTCCCAATCCCACCCTCCCTCCTCCCTTTGCTTGCATGCCACTCCCCAAGTCCACTGATAGGGGAGGTTCTCCTCTCCTTTCTGATCTTAGTCTATCAGTTCACATCAAAAGTGGCTGCATTGTCCTCTACTATGGCCTGGTAAGGGTGGTCCCCCCCAGGGGGAGGTGATCAAAGAGCAGGCCAATCAGATTATGTCAGAGGCAGTCCCTCTTCACATTACTATGTAACCCAATTGGACTGTGAACTGCCCTGGGCTACATCTGTGCAAGGGTTCTGGGTTATCTCCATGAATAGTCCTTGGTTGGAGTATGAGTCTCTGGGAAGTTCCCTGTGTTCAAATTTTCTTGTTCTGTTGCAAGATCCAGCCATACCACTCCTGGGCATATATCCAAAAGAGGCTCAAGTACACAAAAAGGACATTTGCTCAACCATGTTTGTAGCAGCGTTATTTGTAATAGCCAGAAGCTGGAAACAACCCAGATGCCCCTCAACTGAAGAATGGGTGCAGAAATTGTGGTACATCTACACAATGGAATATTACTCAGCAATGAAAAATAAGGAAATCATGAAATTTGCAGGTAAATGGTGGGATCTGGAAAGGATCATCCTGAGTGAGTTGTCCCAGAAGCAAAAAGACACACATGGTATATACTCACTCATATAGACATACAACATAGGACAAACCCACTAAAACCTGTGCATCTAAAGAAACTAAGCAAGAGAGAGGACCCTAACTAAAATGTCCAATCCCCATCCGGAAAGGCAAAGAGGATGGACATCAGAAGAAGAAGAAAACAGGAAACAACCTAGGAACCTACCAAAGATTTTTTAACTTTAATTGAGATACTATACTTTTTCTATTTCCAAAAATCCATTTTGCCCTATAAAAGATATAACATGCCTAAAAAGGTACAACCTTCACCCCTGATTTAGGGAGGGGCTGGGTTTTGATTTAATCTTTTCAGGAGAATAAAATCATCCAACTAAGAATATGTAACCCACTGGACACACGAAACTTATGAGGAAAATGACAGATCACCAAAAGAAAATGTCGAAAGAGAAGGAGTAAACTGTCCAACTGGTATCACTCACCTTCATGTTATCTCTTCTGTCTTCTACAGACATAAGTGCAAAATGTCTTTATGTGATTGCTAAAGAACAATCCAAAATCTCTATTTCATATCAGAAAAGCCACCTGGTAAGAAACAGAGGAAAGTAGAAAAATAAGGGATGATTCTATTGTCATGAATCTCATAATCTTCTGGCATGATGTGACTTCTGTACTTACCACAAATTTCAATAATCAAAAATGTGTACAATGTTTGTGAAAGAATGAGGGGTTGGGAGAAAAAGCCAAAAACATAAGCCTAAAATATAGTCACGTTTACATGAATAGACATAAGGAAAATCTAGCATAAAAAAATGTGCACTGGACCAGAGATTCCTTTGATTTCTAATTAATACAAAATAAATAAACACAGATTTCACAACTGCTACAAGACAAACACAAAGGGATACCTAAACAGTTATATTTCTGACCCTCCAGCTACTACTAACCTCCTTTACAGAGAGTCCTTTTGCTCTGGAAGTCTCTTGGAAAATGGAGGTGATCATAAAGCTGGGCTATGGCTTGCAGTCCCTCATGTCCCCTTGTGGGTTCAGGCACAGCCCAGCCCTTGCCAACACTCACACACAAAACAATGTTGGAGAATATTTTAATATTTTTCCTGATGCATGGATTATGCCACAAGTTGTAGAATCTGCCCTATCCACTTACCTACAACCAGGCACACCTGACAAAATTCTGCATCTCAGAAATTCATTTTGTACCCTGGAATTGAATTTCTCTAAAGCATGCCATTGTGCCTGGTGGTAGATGCAAGGTAAAAAAAAATCAAAAACAAATAATTATTGCTGAAGGATGATCATCACCAAGTTTTTTCTTCCAGTTTCAAAACTATTTCTAAAACTTGTTACACAAAACTATGTGTGGAATACAACATTCATTATTTCTAGAAATGAGACCTTCAGTTTTCCAATCTGTCCTCTGCAAAACCAATGCCTGAGTGTGCACACTAGATAGTAATATTATAAGCATCACAACTTTCTACTGCCCAGTCTGCAAAGTCCTCATTTCTCTGGACAATCAACACTCATGACAGGTTGGAGGCCAAGGATCTCTACTGAGATCACCACATGGAGACCAACAGAACCACAGCCTGAAACACAATCTGAACCACAGTCCATCTCGTTCAAAGCATATCAGGCTGTGATACCTCAGCAGCCTGCTCTTCCTGGCCTGGGGACAATGGCCCCACACTCAGCATGACATGGCCTCTGGTCTCACTCACAACTCTTTAGAGCTACATCAGAAGAAAATCCCAGAACAAACCCATAAACTACCTCCCACTGTTGCTCCTGACTTCTAGGCCTGCCCAGAGTCCCTCATTAGCTTGAACAATAGAGCTGAGTCTCAGGAGAGTAGTAACTCCTCTACCAGTGGATCAAAGATCAAATGATGCAGATAGCAGAGGCATTCTAGCTTTGCCCTAACCCCTATGGGCACACAGAACCCTAGTTTTGTTCTAAAAGAATGAAAATCCCAATTATTTGATTTTGAAACCTGCTAGCGCAGAGAGGCAAAGAAAGCACCCATCTGACCCTGCTACTCACCACACCTCCAAGAGGAAAAATCCCCAAAAGCTCACCAGTTCAGATAACAGCTCAGGGGGCATAGGCCAAAGGAACACAAGGCCAAAGCCTTCTAGCTCAAAGTTAAAAAATCCCAAAATTTACCAAGCTAAAACTCATTCCACTTTTACACTCTGTCTTAAATACATTTCAGCTGAAATTTCCACTTACTCTTTAATCCCTGTCAGCTGGCTTCTTGCTTTGCCTCTTGACCTAGGGTTAACATTATTTAATCCTATGCACAGGGAGCTTTTGAATTAAAGGTATGTTCCAGGGCTGACGGATTCATACCATAATCACCTGTTTAGAATAAACAGAAAGTTCTTGGAATTACGATTTGTGTTAGGGCTCAACCATACCAAACAAAGCACAGGTTTTTACAGTTCACAATCTAAGGGATCACACTGGGATCAAATATACACTGCAACATCCTCATCTTGGAAATGTTTTAAAGTACAATCTTCCACTTTCCCAGGGCACCTGCTCATCATCCAAGATACAGGTCATTTATGTTGCACATTCCATTACAAAATCAGTGTCCAGTGCAGTCATCTCTACCTCATAGCTGTGAAGTCCTTCAGCCAAATTTCAGTCAAAGCCAAACAGTAAGAACCTTTAAAGAAACAAATGGCCATGAATTTGAAAGCAAGTAGTTAATGGGAGCTCAATGAAAATGAGAAATAAAATGAAAAGTATATGGCTGTACCTAGGAATGTTGGAATAGAAAGTTTATTATAGATAGACGAGAGAACATAGTCAGACTCAGGGAAATCTGGGACAGTCTAAAGTTGACATGACCCTGAGCTATGTGAGACGAGAGGAGAGAAATAAGTGGAGAGCCAGAAGAAAGGGCTAGGAGGGTAAATAATAAATGAAAAAGACCAGGTAATCAAAACGGTTAGAATACAAAAGGAAGGACTGCTGGGAAGAGGGCAGCTCAACTCCTGGGCTAGAGATCTGTCTTTGACACCCATACCTTGTAACAGGTAATGACTGAGGGATGCTGGGAGAACCTGACAGCCACGTCTGCTTTAATTGTTAAGTAGCCTCCTTAACGATTCATCCCAGCATTTGAGATGTAAGAGTAGAGAGAAATGAGAAGGATGAAATGATTTCATTATAATCTCAAAAATTATTTTTAAAAGTTGAAAATGGTTTTATGGTCCAATATTCTTCAGGGAATTCAAGTATGTAATAAAACACACCAAGTATTACTCACACCTTTTCTCTCAGGTTGTGCATTTTCAAATGGGGGGAGGGAAAGCATTACTGTTAGTCACTACCACACTACTTTGTCCAGATCTTCTGTGTGTTTGAACTAGTGTAAGTGTAGAAATTTGTTTTCCAGAAACAAGTTCAGCAAACTCCCAGGCCTAGGTGTACACTTTTCACTTTTTTTTTTTTATGGGTTGCTTTTTTTTAAAATTTATTTATTTATTTATTTATTTATTTATTTATTTATTTATTTTTATTTATCAGTTACATTTTATTAACTCTGTATCCCAGCCGTGTCCCAATTCCTCATTCCCTCCCAGTCCCTCCCTCCCTCCCTCATCTCCACCGTGCCCCTTTCCAAGTCCACTGATAAGGGGGACCTCCTCCCCATTCATCTGATCCTGTTTTTTCAGGTATCTTCAGGAATGGCTGCAAAGCCCTCCTCTGTGGCCTAACAGGACTGCTCCTCCCTTCGGGGGTGGGGAGACCAAAGACCCTGCCATTAAGTTCCTGTTAGAAGTAGTCCTTGTTCCCCTCACTTTGGGAAACCAATTGGTTACTGAGCTACCACAGGCTACATCTGAGCGGAGGTTCTAGGTTATATCCATACATGGTCCTTGGTTGGATGTCAGTCTCAGAAAAGACCCTGTGCCCAGATATATCTGGTCCTTGTGGAGCTCCTATCCTTTCCCCATCAGACTAACTCCCCTTCTTTCTTATGATTTCCTGTACTCTGCCAAAGGTTTGGTCATGAGTCTTTGCTTTGAAAATACTGCTAGTTAGAGTCTTTCAGATGCGCTCAGTAGACTTCTGTCATACGTTCAATGCACATCCCACCTGTCTTTCTAAACGAGGATTGATCATCTTACCCCATGTCTGCTCAATTGATTATCTTTTTTAGGTGTATAGATTTCATTATGTTTATCATATCTTATAGGTCTATATAAGTGAGTATTTCCCATGTTTGTCTTTCTCCTTCTGGGATATTTCACTCAGAATGATCTTTTCTAGATCCCACCATTTGCCTGCAAATTTCATGATTTCCTCCTTTTTAATTGCTGAGTAGTATTCCATTGTGTAAAAATACCACAATTTCTGTACCCATTCCTCTGTTGATGGACATCTGGGTTGTTTCCAGGTTCTGGCTATTACAAATAAAGCTGCTATAAACATGGTTGAGCAAGTATCCCTTTTGTGTACTTGAACAAACTTTGGGTATATACCTAGCAGTGGTATAGCTGGGTCTTGAGGAAGCACTATTCCTAATTGTCTTAGAAAGCGCCAGATAGCTTTCCAGAGTGGTTGTACCAGTTTACATTCCCACCAGCAGTGGAGAAGGGTTCCCCTTTCTCCACAACCTCTCCAGCATGTGTTATCGCTTGAGTTTTTCATCTTGGCCATTCTGATGGGTGTAAGGTGAAATCTCAGGGTCGATTTGATTTGCATTTCCCTGATGGCTAATGAGGATGAGCATTTCTTTAAGTGTTTCTCTGCCATTCGAGATTCCTCTGTCGAGAATTCTCTGTTTAGCTCTGTTCCCCATTTTTTTTAATTGGATTACTTGGTTTGCTGCTTTTCAGCTTCTTTAGTTCTTTGTATATACTGGATATTAGTCCTCTGTCAGATAAAGGGTTAGTGAAGATTCTTTCCCAATCTGTAGGCAGTTGTTTATTAAATTCAGAAACTTAGAGGTCTTAGGCCATGACTTTTCCTGTGTCATTTGAAGCTTTTGTGAATAAGCCCTGGACAACTTAGGAACATCATGGAATGGCTCCTAAATCCTCAGAAAATAAACTGTATCTAATAATAGGTGTTTTTTTTTTTTTGTTTGTTTGGTTGGTTGGTTGGTTGGTTGTTTTTTTTTTTTTTTTTTTTTTTTTTTTTGCTGTGCATTGTCACTTGTCTGTGTCATATGACTGCTGAATATGTAGGTGCTGATGATCTTTCTGTTCATGGAAGCATCAGGATATGGAAGAGTTACTAAGGTGTTCTGTAGGAATATAAATAACAGCTACATGTCCTTTTATTTTGAAATGATTTAATTTCATACTCACTTAAAAATTGTAACAATTTGTATGCACTCTTACTGTTAAAGTGTCTCTTTGGGGGTAGGCAGATGTCCAGGTATTTCAGCACAATGACTCCTTTAAATAAAAGCTAATATCAGTTATCAGTGCCCTTTGGGTAGACTTGGAACCATGTGTAGCTCTAGGTGATAAGATCCTTTCTGGCATCTTTGGGCACCAGTACACCTGGTGCATTCACACATATACAAGAAGGTAAGCACTCAAGGCATGAAATAAAAATAAATAAACCTGTGTAAAATAGTGTTCTAGGGCCTTGAGAAATGACTGCTATGTTATGACTACTTGCTGCTCTTGTGGAGGAACCTGATTCAAGTCCCAGTAGCCAGTTTTAGGTTCCAATAATATGTACCACCACTTCTAGGTTGTCGTCCAGTGGCCTCTGAAGGAACCATGCACACAAGTGGTACATACACAAACGTGTAGTCAAAACACTGTAAACCTAATGTAAAAATTAATAAATCTTTACAAAAATGTAAAAAAAAATAGTAACTAAAGGAAAGGTGTTCCATGAACTTTGCATATTAAATGAAGAAGTAGAGATTCCTAAGTAAGGTAGTGAAAGAAAAAAAAAAAGTAAGTTATACTACCATATAAAAGAGAGGAAAACCCCAAGTATATTAAGACAGCACAAAAGTGCTCTCAAAGGGAGGAATTGTAACTTTGTTCAGGTAGGTGGACTGAACTTTCTCACTCATGGGCTTCAGTATTTAAGGATGGGTCCTAAGGAGCTTCTTTCAAAATCTGTGGTAGATAAGAGTCTGGGTGACACTTACAGAGTTAGCTTAACAGAAATCATGAGCCTGAAGGCCACTAGGTTCTACTGAAGGAATGATTCTGCCTTCAGACTACCATCACCAGGAAGAAATGCCTTTTGGATATAATATATTAATCTGATATATGTCTAGATGCTATGTTAAGAAGGCATCTATTGGTCAACACCAGACAATTAGGAACAACTGAGAGAAAGAAAATTAGTCTTTCCCAGGGATTATGCCATACTAAATATTGAACTGTATGAATGTATACATGTATCAATGAGAACTCCTGGAAAGATCTGTGTCTGCAAAGACTGGCTATAGAAAGTTTAATGATGTGGAAAGATTGGAATGTAGTAGTTTTAGGGTCTCATTACCATAGTCCAGGATACCTGACACACCATGAGTAGCCATTACTTGGACACCTCTGCTGTTGCGATGATCACCTATAGATAATTAATAAAATCATTTTGGAATGTAGTAACCCAGCACACCACTGGCTTCTGCCAATCTAAAAGACAAGAATGATATCATATAGTATCTCGGGCCTGTATGATAACTTTCTCCGTCTTGCTTCTAATTGCCTTCCTGATGTTTCCAGTGATGTATTGGATTTATAGCTTTCTTAATTTAGTAACTATGAAAAATGCATGATGGTGCTTCCACATTGTAACATGGGATTTGAGATGACCTTAATTGTGTTCACAGACTCTCAAATTTATTCAACAATAAATTATCTCTTTTTTCCATTTGAGCTAAAGGCTGATGTCTTTTTTTTTTAATCACATAAGTGTAATACTAAAGACTAAACAATGGATTCAGTTGGTTTTACCTATATACTTATTCATTTATATATGTGTGACAGGAACTCCACATGAATATCAGCAGGGCCAATCATACAGGACCCAGAGGGTTCTACAGAGTCTGAAGCACCCACCAAGGACAATGCAAGGTTTTGGATTTAGGTCCTCTACATATAAATAGCTGAAGGGATGATTACCATTCATGTGGGCCCAGTATTTAAGGTAGAGGGATATATCTCTGACATGGACTATGCTTTCTGCTTGTTGATCACATTCCCCTGATTGTACTGCCCTAACAGACCATAGGGGAGTGAGATGAACTCAGTCATCATAAGACTCCAGGAACTACAGTGTGTAGTTATGGGGGAGAATAGGGGAGAATGATATGGGAAAGATGGTGGGATTGGGAGTAAAGAAGGTGCATCATATGACTAAGATGTAAATTGATTTAATTAATAAAAATATTCAAGTGAAAAAATATGGTAATAAATTAGACGCTCTTCCTCAAATCCCTCAGAGAGTTCCGCTAAATATGGAATTAAGGAATTTAATGAAAAAGGCTTTCTCTTCTGGCTTTGACTTCTGGAGTCAGTAGCTATGTCTATGTACAAATAAGATAGGCAGAAATGGCCTTTCTTTGATCATATTTCAACTGCAGTAATGTTGACAACTGAACCACAAGTTTCTCCCACCAATACAACCCTGCCCAACCTATGGACATTGTTGAGTTAAATGTCATATTCTGACTGGCCAACACAGGTTAATTTTGCCAAGTTCCTTCTCTCTAAAAAAAAAAAAAAAAAAAAAAAAAAAACTCAGGCCTCATGAGTCTGGTGTTTGGAGTCTGGTGATGCCCTGTGTAGCAGCTGAAGCCTGAATGCTATTTTCTGTGGCATCAGAAGACTGTCAAAGTCTGCTCCTTACAAGAAACAGAGATTGCTATGAAGGATCCTAGACTGTTTACCGAGGTATATATTAAATCTGTGTCATTTTGACAGATATAGAGAAAATTTGGATTATACTTCCTGCTCAGATTTACCCCTTTCAGATGTCTTGATGTGTTGACAGCAAGCAAGTTGTCACCATAGAAATTTAGCAGAGGTAAGAAACCTTAGGCAGTGCCTCTGAACAGGGTTCAGCTTCATGGTCCATCCATATCATACATGAAAGTCAGTCCTTGTTCTTCTCTACAGTTCCTGGGTTCCTTGCTGAAAAAGGCATTACCTTACTGGATTCACACTGAAATATCTAATCTCACAAAATTAGATTTAAATGAAATTCAATCTGGAGCTACTAATACCTAACAGTTTGCTTTGTTTGTTCTTTCATTTAAAAGAACTTGATTGTCAATCATTTCTCCCAGCAATCAGACAACTTTATCTCCTGGTAAATGCCTGGATAGGGGAAAAAAACACTTTAAAATTTATGTAAATTTTGAATGTCTAAGAAAGTGATTTAAAGTATTTTAACTGCAAGTTGTAAATGTCTGAAAAAGTGGTTTAAAGTATGTGAAAATGAGACTTAAAGATTTCAAACTTTCAGAGTTTTAAATAATGAATCACTGGAGTTCTGATATGCTATGGAAATCACCAGGTGATAGCACTGGCTAGTCTTGTCATAGTTACAGAATCAAAATTTTAGTGTCTTTTCATTCCTGATGAAGATATACTTTAATGCTTCTCATTGTGCTGAAATCATATCTGCCATTACACATTCAGAGAGAGGAAAGGCTGTTCGTTTTTCAGCCCAGAACCATGTTTTTTTTTTTGTGCCCAAGCTTTAGCTGTAAAGAATGAGTGTACTCCAGGTGTTTACAGACACTTGCATTTTCTACAGTAAGGATTTAAGAATAGATTACAGATTGTGCACATGTTAATATATTTAAAACTTTTATATCTTTACATAAACTTTAAAAACTACTTCAAGGAATTGAAACTTGATCCACCTATCACAGGTCAAACAGAATCTAGATTAAAACTTCTTTCAATTAACAATTTAGCCTTTTCTGTCTCTTGTCTATCTCTGAGGATTGGCTCTTTCCTTCCTCCTGTGTTTGGATTCCTTCTCTCCAGTTGCAGTGAACTATTGAACTATGGTTTCTCTATCTTGTGAAAGCATTCCTAAGAGTTCTTTACTTCCAAAATTAATTAGGAATCCTGGTGTGTATGTGATTTTCTGTCTAAATACTCCTTAATAATACAACTTCCAGGACCACAGACTGGTATGTTTGTTTCCTGCTCAGAGAGTAAATATGTATTGAGGTTTCAAGAAGATACTTTTCATCAAAGGACCATCTTAATCCCAAAATTGATGTTCAAATGAACACATGTACCAATTATAACATCAACTAAAAAACAGAAATGTGAGAAAGCCTAGTGACTCATCCACAGTATCATAAATAACCAACAACCTAACTCAGAGTTTCTCAGAGAGATCAAGTGGTAGATGAATACTTCAGAAAGTAAAGAGACAAACAACAGAAAAGAAGACAGAGCCAAGCATTGACTTCAACTGGTCATTGAGACAAGAATCAGCAGTCTCCATCAGAACTTGGATGAGGGATAGAATAAACAGCTGTACACAAAAAAGACTGAGTGCCATAAAAGACAAATCATAAGACAAAATTGAGATTGTGAGGAGGAGAAAGACAGATAGAAAGGTTGCTAATTAAAATCATAAAACCTCCAATCAAATCAAAGAACACTGAGTTTTCAGCAGAGCTAACTAAACAGAGGACAGAATATGGGCATGAATGACATGAATTTCAGAACACTCCATTACAATATCAGTGATAAATAAAAAGTTATAAGTATGACCACAGTGTCTAAAGTCTGAGATACTTTAAAGATACTAAAGCCAGAACATGTGAAACTGGAGATTCTAACATTCATACCTAGGACAAAGGCATATTCAAGTTCACTTTAACAGAAACTCTCCAAGTCTCTGGAAAGAAACAGATATTCAAACATAAGACATTTAGATGGCCAGATAGACCTGAGAAGAATGGAAACTTAACTTGACATATTACAGCCAGTGTGTTAAAAATATGTAAGTCTCACCATGGAATCACACCATGGAGCAGACACAAAAGTTGTTCTTTTTTCTATCCCTGATGTCTTTCTGACCTGGTACACAACAAAGAGAAGTGGAAATGTTTGCAGAGGCACAATGAAGGAGAAAAAAATGTGAAACTGTTTTTCACATTGTTCTGTATCTAGTTCATTATTCTCAATGGAATTACATGTGTTAAGCAGGTCATATACTATCTTTTAACCAGAACAATCATAGCACATTGAAGCAAGTACTCACAGGTCAAACTTCCATAGTAGAGTTGGTTTCTGTCAAAAAGGATCTGGACATTTTGGGATAGATCAAGTGGGATGGAAATGGGGATAAATGTAGCGAGGTTAACATCTGCCTCCATGTAGGTGTTGGTCTCCCTTTAATAACCACAACTGAACAGAGGCATCTCCATTGATGTATACACAGGTTGCAGGAGGAGGCTGAGGCAAAGCAAAAGAAGGGACATGTCAGGCTCTTCACTACACAGAGACAGACCCCTGCATTTAAGGATCAGATTCAGGCTGGAACAGGCTCAAACCTCAACAATGTCAGAGAAGACTTTGAATGCTACAGCTGCTTCCTACTGTTACTTCAGGTTCTCAGTCTGGACATACCCAATTGTTCTCATGATGGGCCAGCACACACACTGCAGCAAAGTCCAGACATCTGAGGGTCACAGTACTGAGATATTCCTGTCACTGTAGCCAGACTTGTTCTGAATTTGCTGTCTTTTTATTGTTCTATTTCCCTCTCATCCATGTATTCTTGGAATCCTGTAGCCCTGGGGCTCTGCACCTGGTTCTTCTATGTGGGTGAAAAACATGTTTGGTTCTTTCTTTCTTCCACAACCTGTATGATTTCATCATGGTCCACAGTGACTTTGGAGAACACCATAGTCTGAGACAAAATTGTAGGTCATCAAAAAACAGCTTGTTTGTTTTGGATTGCTGTTGTGAAAGTAGTTTGAACATTTGATTTCTCCTAGGAAGGGGAGCAGGGGCAGTCATGCTTTGTTCACTTTGATAGCTCTTTGGTCACTTCCATCAGTCAAGGTGGCTAAATTAAGCAACAGGGAAAGTAGATCCAGACAGTTTTGATGAGGTCTGATAAGCTACAGTAATATAGTAGAGGAGGAGGACGTCCTTAGTGGACTTGAGGAGGGACATGGGGTGGGGGGGGTCTGGAGAGGGAGACTTCAGTCATACTTTGACATGGGGTTTTGACCAAGAAAGTAAACAGTAGTGACTCAGCCATATGCAGGACACCTGGGTTCAGGGTTCTCAACTCAGCTTTTGCATTCAGACCTCCTCCTGGATGTCTGGCACCTAATTCAGAATAATACATGACCAAAAGAGGGGGCAAGCTTCTCATAGTCAATTTAAATCATGACAGGCAACACATTTACGGCTTGTGTGCTTAGTTTAGATTATCAGCCACTTTCCTCTTTACATTCTTTCCTGATTAAAAGACAAACATGCATCACTGAAGAATCAGGATAGGAGTAGGTTTCAGGGCCTGTGAATATGAACTCAGTTTTGAACCTGGAAGCAGAAGTCTTGAGATGGCTGGATTCAGTCAACTGTCTCATAACAACAACCAAAAAGAAAAATACTTCATCTCTATACGTTTTCTACTTTACTGTAACACTATTTATCATAATTACTGCTGATATAATTTCATGGTATTATTATATATTATTGTTATAATATGATATATACAATATAACACAAATCAAATTTTGATATCTAACTTAGGTAAAATTCATGAAAATACGGCCATGAAATTTCAAAAGAGCTAAAACTGCAAAAGGCTTTGAAGGTAGGAAAGTGAAAAAATGATGTAATGTTAATTCTTATATATAAACAAACAAAATAATTAATTGATGTCTCCTATGTATAATCTTATAAAATTTTGGTTACTGGAATTTAAATATATATACAAATTACACACACAAAAATCTATCTATCTATCTATCTATCTGTCTATCATCTATCTCTCTCTCTCTCTCTCTCTCTATCTATCTACCTATAAATAAATATAACTATATAGTGAAATTTTTTGGAGGCACCAGCTTAATTTCTCTATGTTCAGTGAGTTGAATAAGTGTTGTATTCAGCAATAGAGACTTGCAGTGAATTTATGGAGGGCAAATTATAATCTTGACAAAAGTGTGCATTGTTTGGGGATTCCAATAAGACTCCTTTGGCCACCAGCTCAAGTAGCTATAACCCAGTCTTCATTTGATGACAAGTGACATCCTATTGGGACTCTCATTTTATTTCATTTGAATCAACTTCAGCTATGTATATATTGTAGGAAGCAAACTATTGTGTTAGTTTGCTACAGGAACATTCAATTGACATTTAATTTTGGCTGTCTCTCTTCATATTACTTTCCTTAATGTCTTCTTTCTTCCCCACTTCCAACCAAGTCTCCTTTATGAGCCCTTCTTCAATCTATAAATAACTATTTTATTACCCTATCCTAGGGAGATCTATTTAGTTCTTGAACACTAGTCCCTTATTCTTTGTGCATCCTACATGGTTTTATGTACTATAGGTTGCTTATCACTCACTTTACGAGTAATAATATCATGTAAGTAGATACATGTCATATTTGTATTTTTGAACTTGTGTTATTATATACTCAGACTGATTTTTTCTAGTTTACCTGTAGATATGCATTTACTTTGAAATTTCATGATTTACTTTTTTAAATGCCTGAGTAATATTTTGTTGTGTAAATGTCCACATTTTCTTTATCTATTCTTCTGTTGATGGACATCAGGGTTATATCCAATTTCGGGAAGTGTTGAATAGAGCAGTCAAAAACATCTTTGCAAAAATGTCTTCATGGAAGGATGAAACATTCTTTGAATATATGCCCAAGAGTGGTATAGTTAGTTCCTGAGGCAGAACAATTACCATCTTGCTGAGGAAGAGCCGTAGAGATGTCCTTAGTGGCTAAACATGTTTGTACTCCTACTAGAAATGTCTGAACATTCTTAGCCATTGTGATGCTCTTTAGACCATATCTCAAATCACTTCTGGTTTTCATTTCCCTGATGACCTTGCACATATCTTTAATGTTTCTCAGCCATTTGAATTATTTCTTTAAGAATTCTCTTCTGATATCTTGTTCTATTTCTTTCTTCAGAGACTGAAAGTTTTTTTCCATGCAAGTCTTTGACTTGCTTGGTTAGAGTTACACCAAGGTACTTTATGTCCTTTCTGGCTATTGTGAAGGGTGTTGTTTCCCTAATTTCTTTCTCAGCCCTTTTGTCTTTTGAATACAAGAGTGCTACTATTTTTTTGAGTTGATTTTGTATCCAGCCACTTGGCTGAAGGAGTTTATCAGCTGTAGGAGTTCCTGATAGAATTTTTTGGGTCACTCATGTATGCTATCATAACATCTGCAAATAGTGACCTGACATGAACTCATGGGCTGGTCCTTTGATCACCTCCACCTGAAGGGGTAGCAGCCTTACCAGTCAAGAGAGGAATACAAAGAAGCCAGTCTTGATGAGACCTGATAGTCTAGGGTCAAATTGAAGGGGAGGGGGGTCCTACCCTATCATTGGACTGGGGGAGGTTCATAGGAGAAAAAGAAGGAGGGGGTAGGATTGGGAGGGGCTGGAGGAGGAGTCTACAGCTGGGAACCAAAGTGAATATACTGTAATTAATAAAAATTAAAAAAAAAATTCTTTATTTAGAATTGTAGGTGTGTTTTATTTGGATTGTATATTTTCTTAATATCTAAATTTTCTTTTGACTTATTTATGCATTTGAATATTAGTCTTTATTTGGTTGTGTAGATGGTAAAAGTATTTTAGTTTTCTGTATACTGCTACATTTTCAGAATGATGGCAGTCCTTTGTTATGCAGAAGATTTTCAGTTTTCTGCTGTATTTCTGAAGACTGTTTATCTTTATGCCTGGGCAAGGGCTAGGAAGCTCTCCACTGCTCATAGATAAGATTTATAGAGTAAAACTCTCCATCCTAAGAAAAACATTCAACATCAACATTCAGTGCAATCTTCATCAAAATTCCAGACAAAGGACAATTTTCAGCTTCAAATAAAAGCACAAATAAACTATGACAGCTAAAACAATCCTAAAAAGAACTGCTAGAGGGATCACCTGTCCAAAGATTGAATTGAACTAAAAACTATAGTAGAAACAGCATGGTATTGGAAGAGATACAAACACTTTGCTCAATTATGACATTGAAGACCCAGGTAGAAATTCACATACTTATGAACACCTGATATTTTTAAAATAAGAAATCTTGAAATAAACAGTGGAATAAAGACAGCATCTTCAACACATTGTTGTGGTCAAACTGGAAGTATGCATGTAAAATAATTCAAATAGATCCCTACTTATCACTCTGCACAAAACTCACCGAAAATAGGTTGAAGAGCTCAGTAAAATCAATAAACAGAGAATGGATGAGAAATTAAGAACAGCCTTGAACTCACTCCCTGAAAAAAAAAAAAAAGTTTCTAAACACAATAGCATTTGTTATAGTCTTGAGAATGTTTTTTTCATGTTTTGGACTGTGTTGGTGAGGCTTATCACTTGAGTTTTCGCTTGACCTCTTCAGTTTTTTTTTTTTTATTTCTAGTTTTTTCATAGCTTAATTAATTTATTTTTTAATTTTTATTAATTACACTTTATTCACTTTGTATCCCCCATAAACCCCTCTCTCTCCCCCTCTTAATCCCACCTTCCCTTCCTCTTCTGCACTCATGCCCTTCCAAAATTCCACTGAACAAAGAAAGTCTATCAGATCTCATCAGGAGTGGCTGAACTGTCATCTTCTGTGGCCTGGTAAGGCTGCTCCCCCCTCAGGAAGAGGTGATCAAAGAGCAGGCCAATCAGTTTATGTCACAGGCAGTCCCTCTTCCCATTACTATGTAACCCACTTGGACACTGAAGTGCCATGGGCTACATCTGTGCAGGGGTTCTAGGTTATCTTCATAACCTAGAACTCATAATCCTTGGTTGGAGTATGAATCTCTGGAAAGACCCCTGTGTTCAAATTTTCTGGTTTTGTTGCTCTCCTTGAGGTTTTCCTGTCAAAAACTAAGAAAACACCACTGGGGCAGGGAAGAAACAAAGAAAGAAATTAAATAATTTCTAGTTTTCAATGAAAATGAAGGCACAACATACCCAAAATTATGAGGCACAATGAAAGCAGTGCTAAGAGAAAAGCTCACAGCATTTTAAAAAAATGAAGTGCCTTCATAAAGAAATTGAAGAGGTCCCATAATAGTAATTTAGCAGCACACATGAAAGCTCTAACAGATAGAGGCAAATACACCACATCATGGAGTAGGTGACAGGAAATATTTAAACTTGGGGCTGAAATCAATATATTGGAAATAAAGAGATTGATACAAAGAAGCAATGAAACAAAAAATGGTTCTTTGAAAAACTCAACAAGATAAACAAACCCTTAGAAACACTAAATGAAAGGCAGAGGGAAATTATATAGATCAACAAGAGAAACAAAAAGGGTGACATAACTACAGACAATGCAGAATTAAAAAAAAATATTAGGTCTTACTTCAAAAGCCTGTATTCCACAAAATTCAAAAATCTAAAGTAAACAAATGATTTTCTAGATAGATTTCACCTACCGAAGATAAATCAAGATCCAGAAAAAGTTTAAACAGTCCAATAACCACTAAGAAAATAGAAGGAATCATCAAAAATCTCCCAACACAAACAAACAAACAAACAAATAAATAAATAAATAAATAAAGACTGCTCTGGTCTGGATGGTTTTAGTACAGAGTTCTGCCAGACATTCAAAGAAGAGCTAATATGAACATTCTTCAAACTCTTCCACAAAATAGAAACAGAAGGAACATTGCCAAATTCATTCTATGAGGCCACAGTCACCCTGACACCTAAACCACACAAAGACCCAAAAAAGAAAGAGAATTCCAGACCAATTATTTTATTGCATGAACTTTGATGCAATAAAACTCAATAAAATACAAACTGAATCCAAGAACATATCATATACATCATCCCAGAGATGCAGGGATGGATCAACATACAAAACATCATCAATGTAATCCACCATTTTAACAAACTCAAAGTAAAATATCACATGATCATCTCATTAGATGCAGAAAATGTCTTTGACCAAATACAACCACCCCACCATGATGAAAATCTTAGAGAGATCAAGGATACAAAGGCAATACTCAAACATAATTAAGGCTATATACATCAAGCTTATTGCAAGCATCAAACTAAATGTAGAAAAATTCAAAGCAATTCCACTAAAATCTGGGACAGGAGTAGGATGACCACTCTCTCCATACCTCTTCAATATAGTACTTTAAGTTCTAGCTAGAGCAATAAGACAACAAAGGGAGATCAAGGGTATACAAATCACTAAGGAAGAAGCCAAACTACTGCTATTGGCAGATGAGATAGTAGTGTATGTAAGTGACCAAAAACAGTCCACCAGAGAACTCCCAGAGCTGATAAACAGTTTCAGCAAAGTAGTTGGACACAAGAGTAATTTTTAAAAATCAGTAACCCTCCTGTACAAAAGGGACAAATGTGCAGAGAAAGAGATTAAGGAAACTACACCATTCATAATAGCCACAAATACTATAATGTATCTTGATGTGACTCTAACCAAACAAGTGAAAGACCTGTATGAAAAGAACGTTGTATCTGAAGAAAGAAACTGAAGAAGATATCAGAAAAGAGAAAAATCTCCCACACTCTTGGATCTGTAGGATTAACATAGTAAGAATGGCCACCTCACCAAAGGCAATCACCATCAAAATCCCATCACAGATCTGTACAGACATTGAAAGAACAATTCTAAATTTCATATAGAAAAAAAAAAAAAAAAACAGAATTGGTTAAACAATACTACACAGTAAAAGATCCTCTGGAATTATCTCCATCCCTGATTTCAAGCTCTACTACAGAGCAATAGTAATAAAAACTTCATGGTACTGGCATAGAGATAGACTGGTCGATCAACTGAATTGAATCAAAGACCCAAAAATAAACCCACACACCTTTGGTGAACTGATTTTTGACAAAGAAGCCAAAACCGAACAATTAAAAAAAGACAGCATCTTCAACAAACGATGCTTGTCTCACTGTATCTCTGCATGCAGAAAAATGCATATAGATCATATTTATCTACCTGCAAAACTGGTACAACCACTTTGGAAGTCAATCTGGTGCTTTCTCAGACTATTGGGAGTAGTTCTACCTCAAGACCCAGCTATACCACTCCTAGGTATATACCCAAAATTTGCTCAAGTACACAACAAGGACATTTGTTCAACCATGTTTGTAGCAGCTTTATTTTGTAATAGCCAGAACCTGGAAACAACCCAGATGTCCCTCAATGAAGGAATGGATACAACAATTGTGGTATTTTTACACAATGGAATACTACTCAGCAATCAAAAAGAAGGAAATCATGAAATTTGCAGGCAAATGGTGGGATCTAGAAAAGATCATTCTGAGTGAAATATCCCAGAAGGAGAAAGACAAACATGGCATATACTCGCTTATATAGACCTACAAGATATGATAAACATAATGAAATCTACACATGTAAAGAAGATAATCAAGAAAGTGGACATGGGCAAAGACGATCAATCCTCATTTAGAAAGACAAATGGGATGTGCATTGAATGTATGACAGGAGTCTACCACAAAAGGCATTTGAAAGACTCTACCTATCAGTGTTTCAAAGCAGACACTAAGACTCATAACCAAACCTTCGGCAGAGTGCAGGGAATCATATGAAAGAAGGGGAGTTAGTATGATATGGAAAGGATAGGAGCTCTACAAGGACCAAATATATCTGGGCACAGGGTCTTTTCTGAGACTGACATTCAACCAAGGACCATCTATGGATATAACCTAGAACTTCTGCTCGGATGTGGCCCGTGGTAGCTCAGTAACCAAGTAGTTTCCCAAGGTAAGGGGAACAAGGACTATTTCTAACAGGATCTCAAGGGCAGGCTCTTTGACCTCCCCAACCCCCCAAGGGAGGAGCAGTCCTGTTAGGCCACAGAGGAGGACTTTGCAGCCAGCCCTGAAGATACCTGATAAAACAGGGTCAAATGAAGGGGGAGGAGGTCCTCCCCTATCAGTGGACTTGGAAAGGGACAGGGAGGAGACAAGGGAGGGAGTGTGGGGTTGGGGAGGGAATGAGGGAGCAGGATACAGCTGGGACACATAGTTAACAAAATGTAACTAAGAAGAAAAATAAAATTAAAAAAAAAAAAACTCAAACCCAATAGTTCAAAGGCCTCAATATAACAGCAGATACACTAAATATGTTAGAAGAGAAAGTGGAGAAGAGTCTTGAATTCATTGGCACAGGAGAGAACTTCCTGACAAAATATCAATTGCTCAGGCTCTAAGATCAACAATTATTAAGTTATTAAATTATTAAATGGGACCTCATGAAACTGAAGGAGGTCAGCTAAAAAAGACCAAGGACAAGGAATAAGTCAAAATATTGCTATTTGGGGATTCATAAAAAGTTCATGATATTGGTACTATCATGAAGCAGAATATGCCAGGCTACCCATATCATGGGGGAAAGCAGTTTGATGAACTAAATGTATAATTAGTAAATAATAGCACAGGCTGAAATGTTGATTGTCTTCCTCCCCAGAGATCAGCAGAAGTACATCAGTCCTAACCCTAACCCTAACCCTAACCCTAACCCTAACCCTGGTCCAAGTTAGTGACTTTCCTATCTTTTGAGGATCCCCTGGGCTTGGCTCATTTATTTATTTATTAATTTATTATTTCTATATTAAAATTATAAATAAATTATTTTTCTTTCACTTTCCTCCCTCCAAAGCCTCCTGAAAACACTTTTAAGTTTTTTAAAAATTCATGCCCAATTTTTCATAAACCGTTTTTACATAAGTAACATTTCAAAATTTTGTTTGTATTATACTGTATATATTGTATTATAGTAACAGTAATGTATAATATTACCATGAGATTATATCAAGCATATTTATGATAAACTGTATTAAAGAACAGCAGAACAATTATAGAAGTAAAGTATTATTCATTTTTAGTTGTTATTAGATGGTTGCTGTCTCAGAAACATCTTCCTTCTTGCTGGCAGGGTGAAAATTGAGTTCATGTTCCCAGGCCCCAGAACCAACTCCTATCCTTCTTCTTCAGGTGTTTCATTTTTGTCTGTTGACAGGTAAAGAATGTAAAGAGGGAATCTGCTGATCATCTAAACTGATACACACAGGTTGTAAATGTGTTCCCTGTCAGGACTTAAATTGATTATGAGCAGCTTTTCCAATCTTTTGTTCCTGTAAGGCCAGGAGGGGATGTGACTGCAAAAGTTGAGTCAAGAACTCAGAAACCATGTGTCCTGGATAGGGCTCAGTCACCAATGTTTACTTACTTGATCAAAGCTCTCTGTCAAGGTATGATTGGAAAATGCCACAGCCTTCCCTGCTCCCCATTGATTTGTGTTTCCATCCTATAAAAATGCTGTACAATTTCACTTTCGTGTCACAGTTCAGCTCCAAAGTCTGTTCTGAGTCCCTAATTGTTCAGTAGTGGCCTGAATGAAGTAAGATTTTTTTATCTGCTTAAATATTTACTATGAGGACTCTTCAGAGAATCAGTCAGTTCCCAAATCTGTGCCTTTGTCCAGGACTGTTCAGGTTTTGGTGCATAATTCAAATAAAGATCATGCTTTCCTGGACTTTTGTGACTTTTTGGATTATTTTGGTATTTCAAAACACAACATTGGATTTATTAAAAAATGTAATTGTGGAGTGGCTGGTACACGAGTGTGCTATTAGCAGAACACAGATTGTGAGATTAATGTTTGAGTATCTTAATAGTATGAATGGGTGACATAGGAAATGATCATGTGTACTTGACTGTAATATCTTTACTCTTTAAAAAAAAACTTATAATTATTGGTGAAAAGAGAAGACAACAGATAAGGGAGTCAAGATAGATACAAGATTATTGTGTTTTGAATGGCAGACACAAGAGACTGACATCACCAGTTGCCAATCTTGACATATTTTAAGTGCAGTTTTGTGGAATACAGTTATTTTTTTAAAAATCACCTGTTCAAACTACCTTCACAACAGCAATCCACAACAAAAAAGGTAGTTTTAGATGACCTGCAATTCTGTTTCAGACTATGGGACTCTCAAAGTCACTGTGGACCATGATGAGATCATATAGGTTGGGAAAGAAAACAAACAAACAAACATGTTTTTGACCCTCATCAAGGATGCAGGTGCAGAGCCCCAAGGTTATGGGATCCCCAGAACACAGGTAAGAGAGGAAAATACAACAATGAAAACCCAGGAAATTTAGAGTGACTCTGGTTACAATTACAATCAAATTAAACATTCCAACGGCATTTCTGTCCATTTTTTTAAAATTACATGTATTTCATCATGACTTTGAGCAAAGAGTGCCCTTATATCTCTGATTTTACATTGTGATTACATTCAGAGTAGGATTTAATTTAGCATAGATATTATTTAGCATGGCTCAGAGTAGGCGAACCCACATTTGGATATATCCATATTCTCTAAATGAAATCCCAGTGCTCATTTTGTTGAAGAAAACCAATGCTTTGGAAAGGACTCACATGCTTTTATTGCCTGCCCCAGCAAAAACCTCTTTCTCAGTTTTTCTGCATTGGCTGGTGTAATGGCTATTCTGGGCAGTCAATTTTACTACATCTGGACTTAGGGCAAACAGAAAGAGTTGAGTATTGTAGGGATTTTTCATACTCATAGCTTTTGAAGTGGAAAACCCCTTTTTTCCATTTTACACTTAGAAAAACATTTATTTTTCATTTTTATTTTTTTAAATTCTTTATTAATTATACTTTATTCACTTTGTACCCCCCTGTGGTTCCCTCCCTCCTCCCATCCCAATCCCTCCCTTCCTCCACCCTCTGCATGCATGCCTCTCCCCAAGTCCCTTTATAGGGGAGGTCTTCTTTTCCTTCTCATCCTAGTCAATTAGGTCTCATCAGGAGTGCCTGCATTGTCTTCTTCTGTGGTCTGGTAATGCTGTTTCTCCCTTCAGGGGAAGGTAATTAAAGAGCAGGCCAATCAGTTCATGTCAGAGACAGTCCCTGTTCCTATTACAATGGAACACACTTGGATACTGAACTGCCATGGGCTACATTTGTGCCGGGGTCTTAGGTTATCTGCATGCACAGTCCTTGTTTGGAGTATCAGACTCAGAAAAGATCCCTATGATCAGATTTTTGGGTTCTGTTGCTCTCCTTGTGGAGTTCTTGTCATCTCCAGATCTTACTGTTTCCCACTTCTTTCCTAACATTCCCTGCACTCTGTCCACAGGTTGCCCATAAGTCTTAGCATCTGCATTGATAGTTTGCAGAACCTTTCAGAAGTTCTCTATTTCAGGCTCCTGACTTGTTCCCTCTTTTCTCCTTCTTCTGATTTCCAACCTCTTTGCCTTCCTGGGTAGGAACTGAGCATTTTACCAAGAGTCCTTCCTCTTCATTATTTTCTTTAGGTGTACAGATTGTGGTAGGTTTATCCCATATTATATGCCTGTATGAGTGATTATATACCATGTGCATTTTTCTGCTTCTGGGGTAGCTCACTCAGGATGATCTTTTCCAGATCCCACCATTTACCTGCAAATTTCATGATTTCCTTGTTTTTTATTGTGGAGTAATACGGAGTACAGAGCTAAACAGAGAATTCTCAATACAGGAATTTCAAATGGCAGAGAAACATTTAAAGAAATGTTCAACGTCCTTAGTCATCAGGGAAATGCAACTCAAAATGACCCTGAAATTTCACCTTACACCCATCAGAATGGCTAAGATCAAAAACTCAAGTGACAACACATGCTGGAGAGGTTGTGGAGAAAGGGGAACTCTCCTCCACTGCTGGTGGGAATTTAAACTTGTACAACCACTCTGGAAATCAATCTGGCGCTTCCCCAGACAACTGGGAATATGGCTTCTTCAAGATACAGCTATACTACTCCTAGGCATATACCCAAAAGAGGCTCAAGTACACAATAAGGACATTTGCTCAACCATGTTTGTAGCAGCTTTATAGTCAGAAGTTGGAAACAGCCCAGATGCCCCCCAGTGGAGGAATGGATACAGAAACTGTGGTACATCTACATAATGGAAAAACACTTTTTTTTCTTTTTTTAATTTTATTTTTTTCTTATCAGTTACATTTTATTAACTCTGTATCCCAGCCGTGTCCCAATCCCTCATTCCCTCCCAGTCCCTTCCTCCCTCCCTCATCTCCACCGTGCCCCTTTCCAAGTCCACTGATAGGGGGAGGACCTCCTCCCCATTCAACTGATCCTGTTTTATCAGGTATCTTCAGGATTGGCTGCAAAGCCCTCCTCTGTGGCCTAACAGGACTGCTCCTCCCTTGGGGGGTGGGGAGGCCAAAGAGCCAGTCATTGAGTTCCTGTTAGAAATAGTCCTTGTTCCCCTCACTTTGGGAAACCAGTTGGTTACTGAGCTACCACAGGCTACATCTGAGCGGAGGTTCTAGGTTATATCCATACATGGTCCTTGGTTGAATGTCAGTCTCAGAAAAGTCCCTGTGCCCAGATATATCTGGTCCTTGTGGAGCTCCTATCCTTTCCCCATCAGACTAACTCCCCTTCTTTCTTATGATTCCCTGTACTCTGCCAAAGGTTTGGTCATGAGTCTTTGCTTTGAAAACACTGCTAGTTAGAGTCTTTCAGATGCACTCAGTAGACTCCTGTCATACGTTCAATGCACATCCCATCTGTCTTTCTAAATGAGGATTGATCATCTTACCCCATGTCCGCTCAATTGATTATCTTTTTTAGGTGTATAGATTTCATTATGTTTATCATATCTTATAGGTCTATATAAGTGAGTATATCCCATGTTTGTCTTTCTCCTTCTGGGATATTTCACTCAGAATGATCTTTTCTAGATCCCACCATTTGCCTGCAAATTTCATGATTTCCTCCTTTTTGATTGCTGAGTAGTATTCCATTGTGTAAAAATACCACAATTTCTATACCCATTCCTCCATTGAGGGACATCTGGGTTGTTTCCAGGTTCTGGCTATTACAAATAAAGCTGCTATATACATGGTTGAGCAAGTATCCGTTTTGTGTACTTGAGCTAACTTTGGGTATATACCTAGCAGTGGTATAGCTGGGTCTTGAGGAAGCACTATTCCTAATTGTCTGAGAAAGTGCCAGATAGATTTCCAAAGTGGTTGTACCAGTTTACATTCCCATCAGCAGTGTAGAAGGGTTCCCCTTTCTCCACAACCTCTAAAGCATGTGTTGTCACTTGAGTTTTTCATCTTGGCCATTCTGATGGGTGTAAGGTGAAATCTCAGGGTTGTTTTGATTTGCATTTCCCTGATGGCTAATGAGGTTGAGCATTTCTTTAAGTGTTTCTCTGCCATTTGATATTCCTCTGTCGAGAATTCTCTGTTTAGCTCTGTTCCCCATTTTTTAAGTGGATTACTTGGTTTGCTGCTTTTCAGCTTCTTTAGTTCTTTGTGCATACTGAATATTAGTCCTCTGTCATATAAAAGGTTAGTGAAGATTCTTTCCCAATCTGTAGGCAGTCGTTTTGTTTTGATGACAGTGTCCTTTGCTTTACAGAAGCTTTTCAGTTTCATGAGGTCCCATTTATTGGTTGTTGCTCTTAGAGCCTGTGCTGTTGGTGTTCTGTTCAGGAAGTTGTCTCTTGTGCCAATGAGTTCTAGGGTGTTCCCCACTTTTTCTTCTAACAGATTTAGAGTATCTGGTTTTATGCTGGGGTCTTTGATCCACTTGGACTTTAGTTTTGTGCAGGGTGATAAATATGGATCTATTTTCATTTTTCTGCATGTGGACATCCAGTGGACCAGCACCATTTCTCGAAGATGCTGTCTTTTTTGCATTGAATGGTTTTGGCTTCTTTGTCAAAATCGAGTATTCATAGGTGTGTGGGTTTATTTCTAGGTCTTCTATGCAGTTCCATTGATCCTCCTTTCTGTTTTTATGCCAATACCATGCAGTTTTTATTACTATTGCTCTGTAGTACAATTTGAGATCGGGGATGGAGATACCTCCAGATGATCTGTGTTGTACAGGATTGTTTTGGAGGTTCTGGATTTTTTGTTTCTCCATATGAAGCTGAGAATCTTTTTTTCAAGGTCTGTAAAGAATTGAGTTGTTATTTTGATGGGAATTGCATTGAATCTGTAGATTGCTTTTGGCAGTATGGCCATTTTCACAATGTTAATCCTACCAATCCATGAGCACGGGAGATCTTTCCATCTTCTGATATCTTCGATTTCTTTCTTCAGAGACTTGAAGTTTTTCTCAAACAGGTCTTTCACTTGCTTGGTTAGAGTCACACCAAGGTACTTTATGTTATTAGTGGCTATTGTGAAGGGTGTTGTTTCCCTAATTTCTTTCTCAGCCTTTTTGTCTTTGGTATATAGGAGGGCCTCTGATTTTTTTGAGTTGATTTTGTATCCTGCCACATTGCTAAAGGTGTTTATCAGCTGAAGGAGTTCTCTGGTTGAATTTTTGGGGTCGCTCATGTATACTATCATATCATCTGCAAATAGTGACACTTGGACCTCTTCCTTTCCGATTTGTATCCCCTTGATCTCCTTTAGTTGTCTTATTGCTCTGGCTAGGACTTCAAGTACTATGCTGAAGAGATATGGGGACAATGGGCAGCCTTTTCTTGTCTCTGATTTCAGTGGGATTGATTTAAGTTTCTCTCCATTGAGTTTGATGTTAGGTATAGGCTTGCTGTATATTGCCTTTACTATCTTTAGGTATATACCTTGTATCCCTGATCTCTCCAAGACTTTAAACATGAATGGGTGTTGGACTTTGTCAAATGCTTTTTCGGCATCTAAGGAGATGATCATGTGGTTTTTCTCCTTCAGTTTGTTTATGTAGTGGATTACATTGATGGATTTCCGTATGTTGAACCACACTTGCATGCCTGGGATGAAGCCTACTTGGTTGTGGTGGATGATATCTTTGATGTTTTCTTGGATTTGGTTTGCAAGTATTTTATTGAGTATTTTTGCGTCAATGTTCATAAGGGAGATTGGCCGGAAGTTCTCTTTTTTTGTTGGGTCTTTGTGAGGTTTAGGTACCAAGGTGACTGTGTCTTTATAGAATGAGTTTGGTAATGTTGCTTCTGTTTGGATTTTGTGGAACAGTTTGAAGAGAACTGGAGTTAGCTCTTTTTTGAATGTTTGGTAGAATTCTGCACTGAAACCATCAGGTCCTGGGCTTTTTATTGGATGGGAGACTTTCGATGACTGCTTCTATTTCCTTGGGGGATATAGGACTATTTAATTGATTTACCTGGTCCTGATTTAGCTTTGGTAAGTGGAATCGATCCAGAAAATTGTCCATTTCATTTAAATTTTCAGATTTTGTTGCATATAGACTTTTGAAGTAAGTCCTAATGATTTCTTGGATTTCCTCAGTGTCTGTAGTTATGTCCCCCTTTTCATTTCTTATTTTGTTGATTTGGGTGGTGTCTCTCTGCCTTTTAGTTAGCTTGGCTAAGGGTTTGTCGATCTTGTTGATTTTTCTCAAAGAACCAGCTCTTGGTTTCATTGATTCTTTGAATTGTTTTATTTGTTTCCAATTGATTGATTTCAGCCCTGAGTTTGATTATTTCCAGCCGTCTACTCCTTCTTGGTGTGTCCGCTTCTTCTTTTTCTAGGGTTTTTAAGTGAGCCATTAAGTTGCTTGAATGAGCTGTCTCGAATTTCTTCTTGAAGGCACTTAGTGCTCTGAACTTTCCTCTTAGCACTGCCTTCATTGTGTCTCATAAGTTTGGGTATGTTGTGTCTTCATTTTCATTGATTTCTAGAAAGACTTTAATTTCTTTCTTTCTTTCTTCCCTGACCCAGCTGTCATGTAGTAACAAGTTTTTCAGTTTCCATGTGTGTGTAGGGTTTTTGCTATTTCTGTTATTGTTGAGGTCCAGCTTTATTCCATGGTGATTAGACAAGATACAAGGGATTATTTCAATCTTCATGTATTTGTTGAGGCTTGCATTGTGACCAACTATACGGTCTATTTTGGAGAAGGTTCCATGAGGTGCTGAGAAGAAGGTAAATTCTTTTGTGTTTGGGTGTAAAGTTCTGTAAATGTCTGTTAGGTCCATTTGATTCATGACCTCTCTCAGAGACATTGTTTCTTTGTTTAATTTCTGTTTAGTTGACCTGTCCTTTGTTGAGAGTGAGGTGTTGAAGTCTCCCACTATTAATGTGTGTGGATCTATATGTGGTTTAAGTTTTATCAATGTTTCTTTAACAAATGTGGGTGCTCTTTTATTTGGGGCATAGATGTTCAGAATTGTGATGTCTTCCTGGTGGAATTTTCCTTTGATGAGTATGAAGTGTCCTTCCCCATCTCTTTTTATTAATTTTGGTTGAAAGTCTATTTTATCAGATATTAGAATGGCTACTCTTGCTTGCTTCTTGGGTCCATTTGCTTGGAAAGTGGTCTTCCAACCCTTTACCCTCAGGCAATGTCTCTCTTTGTGCCTTAGGTGTGTTTCTTGTATGCAACAGATTGCTGGGTTTTGTTTACGTATCCAACCTGCCACAGAGGACCTCTGAAAGCCTCTGCCCTGCAGACTCTGAAAGCAGATGCTGAGCCTGATAGCCAACTGTCGGGCTGAGTGAATGCAATTTTATGTAAGAAGTGGGAAATAGCAAGAGCTGGAGAGGACAGGAAGGAGAGCAACAGAACAAGAAAATTTGAACACAGGGAACTTCCCAGAGACTCATACTCCAACCAAGGACTATTCATGGAGATAACCTAGAACCCCTGTACAGATGTAGCCCATGGCAGTTCAGTGTCCAAGTGTGTTACATAGTAATGGGAAGAGGGACTGCCTCTGAAACAATCTGATTGGCCTGCCCTTTGATCACCTCCCCCTGAGGGGGGAGCAGCCATACCAGGCCACAGAAGAAGACAATGCAGCCATTCCTGATGTGATCTGATAAACTAAGATCAGAAGGAAGGAGAGGAGGACCTCCCCTATCAGTGGACTTGGGGAGGAGCATGCATGCAGATAGGGGAGGAAGGGTAGGATCTGGAGGGGAGGACGGAGGGGCTCATGGGGGGATCCAAAATGAATAAAGTGTAATTAATAATAATTATGATAAAAACGAAAGAAAAAAGAGTTCTGTGTATATTTTTAAAATCTCAATAACCAAAATGTTGTAATTTAAGTAAAAGATATTAATTTATTTATATATTATTATTTATACTTCCATCATTTTTTCTTCCATTTTTTACCCTCTAGAGTTTTAAGTAAATACTCTTTGCTCTTTTGAAAATTCAAGCCACTGTTTCATAAACTTTTTATATGCTTAACTTCAAATTTTGATTTGTAATATATTATGCTATATTATGATACCAGGAATATAAAACAAACCACTGAATTTTATCAAGGGTATTTATTATAAATAGTATTACAGGAAAAGGAAAATGTGTGGAAATGAAATAGTATTCTTTTCAGTTGTTGTTAGGAGACAGTTGCCTAAGTCCACTCATCCCAGGAAAAATAAAAACACATTTTTATTGATTATTACAATTAATTCACTTTGTATACTGAATGTAGGCCTGTCCCTCACCTTCTGCCTGTCACAACCTACCTCCTTCTTCTCTCCCTATATCCTCTCTCCTAGTCCACTTATAGGGAAGTCCTCCTCCCTACTATATTATACTAGCCTATGTTATCTAAAGTGACTAGGAATGGCTGCACCGCTTCTTCTATGGCCTGGCAAGGCTGCACCTCTCAGGAGTAGGTGATCAAAGAGCCAGCCACTGAGTTCATGTCAGAGAAAGCCCTTGCTACCCTTACTAGGAAATCCACATGGAGACTGAGATACTTATGGGCTACATCTGAACAGGGGCTCTAGTTGTTCTCCATGCATGGTCCTTGGTTGGAGCAGGAACCCCAGGGCCCATATTTATTTTTGCTCTTTTGGTCTCCTTGTAGAGTGCCTGGCCCATCCAGATCTTTATCTGCTGAATCTTCCAAATGATTCTGTGCTCTCTACCCAAAGTTTTGCTATCAGTCTAAGCATCTGCTTCAATACCCTCCTAGGTAGATTCTTTTAGAGGCCCTCTGTGCTAGGTTCCTGCCCTGTTCCCTGTCTTCTCATGTTAACAATGTCTATCCCATTTGCCTTTCTGAATGAGGATTAAGCATCTTCCCTAGGGTCCTCCCTGTTGGTTAGCTTCCTTAGGAGTATAGATTTTCATATGTTTCATTCTATATTACATGACTAATATCCACTTAGAAGTGAGTATATACCATGTGTGTCTTTCTGAGTCTGATACCTCACTGACAATGATCTTTCCTAGTTGTATCCATTTGCCTGCTGATTTCCTTGTTATTAAATAGCGAGTAGTACTGCACTGTGTAAATGTGCTGCAATTTCTATATCCACTCCTCAATTGTGGGACATCATCTAGGTTGTTTCCAGATTCTGGCTATTATGAACAAAGCTGCTATGAGAATAGTTGAGCAAATGTCCTTGTTGTATGGTTGAGAATTTTCTGAATGTATGCCCAGAGGTTGTATAGCTGAATCTTGAAGTAGCATTATTCATAATTTTCTGAGAAAGAACCAGTCTGATTTCCAAAGTGGTTGTACAAGTTTACATTTCCACAAAGCAATGGAGGAGGGTTCCCTTTTCTCCATATCCAATCCAGCATGTGTTGCAGATGATGTGATAGTACACATGAATAACCCTAAAAATTCACCAGGGAACTCCTACAACTGATAAACACCTTCAGTACGGTGGATGGATACAAAATTAAATATAAAATATATCTGAAGCCTTCCTGTATACAAAAGACAAAACTTTAAGGGAGATATCAGAAGATGGAAAGATCTCCCATGCTCCAAGATTGGTGGGATTAACAGTAAAAAACGGCTGCTCTACCAAAAGAAATCTGCAGACTCAATGGAATTACAATCAAAATACCAACACAACTCTTTACAGACCTTGAAAGAACAATTCTCAGTTTCATATGGAAAACAAAAATCCCAGAATTGATTAAAAAAAAAAAAAAAAAAAAAAAAAAAAAACATGCATTTTCAATAAGAGATTTCCTGGTGGTAATTTCACCATGGATCTCAAGTAGTACTATAGAGCAACAGTAATAAAAAATGGCATGGAACTGGCACCTGTACTTTTTATCTTAAAGGGGTGTGCATCTACTCATTAATCATTTTTATTAAATCATCAAGAAGCTGAGGGGAAAAAACAAATATAGGACAATCTCAGTTTTAGAGATTCTCAGTTTTAGATCCAGTTTGAGAGTACCCAGACTGCCAATGCTACCTTGGACTATTGTTTCAGCTCATCAACCTTAAAACATCCATGGCTTTACTATTAATAGTGTACTATTCTTAAATTTAAATTGTTCTCTAAGATTTTTTACATCAGAGCCATTAGCCAAAACATCTTCCCTGACCTTGTTAAACAATCTATTTTTCCAAATTGTTTCTAAGTATAATGGTCATTGCTAACACTCTACATCTATGGCTCCTTTCAAGGGCAGTGGATAATTCATTAATCTGCTCCAGTAAACATGTGAAAAGAGATTAAGCATTGTTAATTATAAATGCCAGTGATATTGCCCATTGAAGAGCTAGAAGCCTTCTTAAAGTTTTCATAAAACATATGTTATAAGGATTATGGACATCATAAGGGCAACAAACAGAGATATGCTACATAAGAACACAAAGTCCTCTGGAAAATCAGTTCTTGGGATTATGCTTCTCCAAGACAAACTCATCGTAAGTATGCTAACAGGGGAGCAACATTCCATGAGATCTACAGCTGTTTTGCTATTGCTACTGCATGGCACTTGACAGTGGCAGGAAGCCAAAATAGTTTGCAGATAGATGGGTAAGGGGGGTGACATTAGCTCAGGCCTTGGGAAGGAGAATTCAGGGTGTTGCATGGGCTGTACTAGCCTGGAGGACCAGATAACATGGAAGGACTGAAGGATTGCTGGGAGAAAATGACAAGTAGGTTTGATTTGGTATATTAACTAGGAACCTCTGCCATTAGTTCCAGGTTTGAATCCTACTTCTATGGTAACACAAAAATCAGAGACAGAAGAATGGTCTCCATTGGTTAATGATCTTCAAGTGAGCCCACAGAGAAGAAAGGTAACAAACACAAAGATTCTGTTTTTCTTTTCTTTCTATATATCTTCTTTCTTCTCATTGAGGGAGGGCAGTTACCCAAACTAGACTCAATTTTTTTTCTTTTTTGTTTTGTTTTTATTACTATATTTTATTTTCTTAAATGTTTTTATTTTTCACAATTTATTCATTATATATGCTGATTGAAGGTCACTCCCTCAACTTCTACTGGTCCCACCCTTCCTCCATCTTCCCCCATCTCCTTTCCCTAGACCACACAAAAGGGGAGTTCCTCACCTCTGCCATCCACCCATATATTATCAGAACAGTACTCAGCTATTAAAAACAGAGAACTAAAATTTCTGGTCTTATTTATTTTCCATGGGCCACTGTACTCACCTCAGAAGATTTCATACCATGAAGCTTGCCTGCAACCTTACCGTGAACTAAACACTAAGTATAACTCGTTTTAAAGAATCCCACCCCAAGACACTGTTTTATTAACCATCTCACACCCAGAACCATGTGAAATTTGAAATGCTATGAAGTCTGAAACATTTTATCACAGGTATTTCAGAGAATGTGATTCTCTTGCTGCCTGAAGGGCTGTTTCCACCAGCCCAGGAAGGCATGAGGGGTAGAAGATGAGGTATAAAGCTTGGAAAGCCCACAAGCATAACAGTGGTCAGCCACTCTGGGAACCATCTCAGAAAGTAAGTTCAACTTTAATTCCAGAAAACAGAAAACAGAAGCTTATATCCCTTTAGGAGTGCCTGGGATGCTCCAAGCATAGGTGTAGATAATTGTTTAATACTAGGCAAGACAAGGATGCTTAATTTGCATTAAACAGCACATTCCTATTATATGAATAATAACAAGGACACAGATCCAAATTATCCTATATTTGAAGGGAGGGGAGAATTATCAGTGATCTGTGTCAAAGGCCATCTATCAAATTTGATTGGTGGTGTCTATGTCTAAAGACACTCTCTAGATGAAGTCAGGCAGAGAAAACTCACCCTTGACATGGTTACACATCTACTCCAGAAGCAGGTTCATACATGTAAAAGAAAGCCTCCTCCCTCATATCTCAAAATTCAGTGTGGGTGGTGATGTTTTTCAATAGTACCCCTGGAACAATAGGTATGTGTACACAAAGAAACTTCTACAGGCTACTGCTGTTGTGTTACTCTCAGAGAACATCCTGGCTGGTGTTAGTTCACCATTCCCTACATATTCATCCACTGGACTAAAAGTTTCTTGTGTGAAGTGAGGCAACTGAAAATAGTAAATGTTGAGAATCAGGATTATCAATAAGTCTTCCATAAACACATTATATAATACTGTTGCATGTAATTGATATTCACCATTCATTGTATTCTTTTTAAAAATAAGTTTATTTACTTTAAATTCCAATAGTAATCCCTCTCCCTTCTCTGCCCATGACTACCCTCCGTTCCTATTGCCCCTATCCCCTTTCCCCTTCAGAAAAGGGAGATCATTTCCATTGAGCTAGCTTTACAGTTCTGTTGCATCTCAGTGGACCAAAGTACACAACGGCCTTTCCACCTTCCTTATACTCACAGAATTCCTCTCCAGTAAGGATACTTTTATGTTGATGATGACTCTGGATTTGTGCAAGGCCTCACCATTTTAACACATTCATAAGTTTTTCCTCTATTATGAATCCTTTCATGATGATGAAGATTATACAAATATGGAATGGTTTCACCATGTTAAAAACACTCACAGGCTATCTGTCCATTAGGATTTCTTTCATGAGTGTGGAGATTATTCTGAAGTCCAAAAGTTTTTTCACATTGGTTACAGTCAGACATCTTTCCAGTATGTGTTTATTTTATGTATTAGGAGATGTTATGTGCAAAGGCTTTGCCACATAATTATATTCATATGGTTTCCATCCAGAATGTATTGTTGTCTTAGGAGATGATTGGTACATGCAAAGGATTTATCACACTAATTACCCTCACAAGGCTTCTCTCTGCTGTGTGTCTTTTCCTGTTTTCGGAGACTACTCTGCTGTGCAAAGGCTTTATCCCGTTGGGTATATTCATAAGGTTTCTTTCCTGTATGTGTTCTTTTACGGCTTATGAGATGACTGTTTTGTGCAAAGGCTTTACCACACTCATTACATTCATAAGGTTTCTCTCCAGTGTGTGTTCTTTTATGGCTTAAAAGAGTACTTTTTTCTGCAAAGGTTTTACCACAATGGTTACATTCATAAGGTTTCTCTCCAGTGTGTATTCTTTTATGTTTAATGAGATGACTGTTTCGTGCAAAGGCTTTATAACACTGGTTACATTCATAACGTTTCTCTCCAGTGTGTGTTCTTTTATGGCTTAAGAGAGCACTGTTTTGTGCAAAGGCTTTACCACACTGGTGACATTCATAAGGTTTCTCTCCAGTGTGTGTTCTTTTATGACTTAAGAGAGTACTGTTTTGTGCAAAGGCTTTACCACACTCATTACATTCATAAGGTTTCTCTCAGTGTGTGTTCTTTTATGGCTTATGAGATGAATGTTTTGTGCAAAGGCTTTGCCACACTCATTACATTCATAAGGTTTCTCTCAGTGTGTGTTCTTTTATGGCTTAAGAGAGCACTGTTTTGTGCAAAGGCTTTACCACACTCATTACATTCATAAGGTTTCTCTCCAGTGTGTGTTCTTTTATGGCTTAAAAGAGTACTTTTTTTTTCTGCAAAGGTTTTACCACAATGGTTACATTCATAAGGTTTCTCTCAGTGTGTATTCTTTTATGTTTAATGAGATGACTGTTTCGTGCAAAGGCTTTATAACACTGGTTACATTCATAACGTTTCTCTCCAGTGTGTGTTCTTTTATGGCTTAAGAGAGCACTGTTTTGTGCAAAGGCTTTACCACACTGGTGACATTCATAAGGTTTCTCTCCAGTGTGTGTTCTTTTATGACTTAAGAGAGTACTGTTTTGTGCAAAGGCTTTACCACACTCATTACATTCATAAGGTTTCTCTCCAGTGTGTGTTCTTTTATGGCTTATGAGATGAATGTTTTGTGCAAAGGCTTTGCCACACTCATTACATTCATAAGGTTTCTCTCCAGTGTGTGTTCTTTTATGGCTTAAGAGAGCACTGTTTTGTGCAAAGGCTTTACCACACTCATTACATTCATAAGGTTTCTCTCCAGTGTGTGTTCTTTTATGTCTTAAGAGAGTACTGTTTTCTGCAAAGGGTTTACCACACTCATTACATTCATAAGGTTTCTCTCCAGTGTGTGTTCTTTTATGGCTTATGAGATGACTGTTTTGTGCAAAGGCTTTACCACACTCATTACATTCATAAGGTTTATCTCCAGTGTGTGTTCTTTTATGGCTTAAGAGAGTACTGTTTTCTGCAAAGGCTTTATCACACTCAATACATTCATAAGGTTTCTCTCCAGTGTGTGTTCTTTTATGGCGTAAGATAGGACTGTTTTGTGCAAAGGCTTTACAATACTGGTTACATTCATATGATTTCTCTGCAGTACGTGTTCTTTTATGCCGTATGAGCTGACTGCTTTTTGCAAAGGCTTTACCACATTGATTACATTTGTAACTCTTCTCTCCAGTGTGTGTTCTTTTATGCCATAGGAGAACAGTGATATAGGGGAAGGCTTTACCACATAGAGTGCATTTAAAGGGTTTCTCTCCAGTATGACTGCTTTCATGCCTGCAAAGAAAATTGGCACATGTTAAAGATTTACCACAGTCATTTCATTACACTAATAAATATATTTATCTATATGAATTAATTTCATAATTTGGTCTAATTGTAAAGAAGAATCAAATTTTAAAGTTTTATCACTTTATTCACATTCACGTTATTCCCCTTCATTATGGGTATTTTTGAGGATCCCTGTGATGGTAAGAGCATTTGTTATGTGGATCACTTTTATAGCATCATTTTTCTATAAGAGGTTTTCTCCTATATATGAAGAGTATTGTAAGAATTCAGAGTTTTACCACAGCAATCCTATTCACAAATTTTTGTACTGTATGAATGATACTTCATTTACAAAGTGAGCCAAGACAAGCAGAAGTTCCAAATTCCTAGTATTCATGGGTATTTTCAGCAATATGAGTTTGCTGATGAAGTCTCGGTGAAGTTGCAAAACCAATTAACAGTAACCATTTATCACATTCAGAAAATTTACTCACAGTGGGGACTACTACCAAATCAATTGTTCTTGGAGAAAGACAGGGACACTGCTTCTTTCAATAACCCTATCCTCATGTGTCTTAGAATCATTTTGACATATGATATACCAGTTTAATTTACAAAAATAATAAAGATCCCCACATTGAATTAACACAGTTTGTTTTTTGTTCATCACAGACATGTCATATAGGGATTAAGGTTTCTCCACAACAATATTCTTTATTCTCATAAACTGCTCCTTTCACTAAACTTTACAATGTTACTGCACGAAAATTAGTAACACTGGTCCTACTATGTAATTTTTGCTTATTAGAAGGTTTTGGACACATACTGATCACCAATTCAGTGTGTACACCTCTTACAATATCTGAGTAGATAGAATGAGACTAAACAGATTGGCAGTTCAAGTCAGTAGCTGTAATGTCCATATGATTCAAATGGTATTTTTGTTACAATATTATTTTACTTTCTTCTATCTTAGGGGAGTGCCTTGTAAACACAAATCAGATACCTGACATTGAAGTACATGGAATTATGAGATTTTAATGATCATCAGTACACTTAAAGCAGTGCTGTGTTTACACTGTTGATTTTCTTTAAAACTTCCAGGACACAGCCATGTGTGCTGGTACATGCCTTCAATTCCTGCACTTGTGGAGGCAGAAGCAGGCAGATCTGTGTGATTTTGAGGTCAGGCTGGTCTAACAAGCAAGTCTAAGAAAGTCACAGATACCCAGAAAAAAAAATCTATTTCAAAAACATAAAATAAAAAGCAGCCAATAAACAAACAAACAAAAAACATCGAACTTTCAGGACACATTAAAATTTAAGATTTATATCTGTATCAACATGCACATAAAGTTACCTTTTATTACTTGTAGAACTTTGAAAATGTTCTTCAATATTATGGTCATCCCAATTGTAGCCTAAAATATAGTACCAGAAAATCTATATTATTGGAAATGTCATGTTATTATTAAGGCAAAACTTAAATCACTATCTTCTGTGACCCTTAGAACCATGCCTGATTTATTCACCTCATTCCTCCTCATTCTCAATTGGAATTACAGAAGAGGATCAATAACAAAGTAAGAGTTGTCTCTTTATTTTAAAAGTGAAAGAAAAATTGCAGTCTTACCTATAGCAGTGAGGTTTTCACAGGTCTCTAGCATCACATCTTTGTAGAGTTGCTTCTGGGAAGGTTCCAGCAAAGCCCACTCTTCTTGGCTGAATTTCACATGCACATCATCGAAGGTCACTGAATTCTAAAATATACCATACATTTGTAAAAAAGTCAGACTGGCAACAATATAAATTTATACTTCATTGGCAATATAATTATATAATTCTAGTGCTTCTTCCATTTATTTTCTGACCTAGAAGTGATAGTGTTATACAGTTGGGTGCTGTGCATCAGGTGAAGGATAGGAGAAGAAAAAGCCTAAAGGTTAGATTGTAAAGGAAATAAAAGGCTTGCTTTGAAAACCTGTGTTAAAGGTTTTGTATTAAATTATAAGCCATGAATATGAAGTAGCCATTAGTTGGGTTCTTGAGTGATCTATGAATCATCTTCAGTTACTTGGGTGAGTAGGTCAGGACACTTTCATGAGACAGGTGGAAGGAAAAAACACAGTCATGATATTTTATCTAGCAATAAATAATATGTGGCTATCAAGTGACAGTGAACAGATGGGTGGTGTTAGTCAAAAGACAACATGGCACTGGATATCATGTTTTGACCAGGGTCAGAGATGTGACATACCAGTATAATATATATTTGTGGAAGGGAAATTGTACTACAGTGAATAGATGGATAAAAATAATATGGGTGGCAAGCAACAATAATCATAGCTGATAACATCATATTTCTGAGTTACCAGACAAAAGAAAAGGCATAGAACACATGATTATTCTTTGTTCATTGTTTTGTATATTCTCCTTTCTAAATCATGTATAGTCTATAGTTTAAAAATAAAGATTAAAACTTTTCTATTAAAACATAGTGTTAATGTTATCACTAAGTCATTTTAGAAGAAAACTGAATAATGAAGATTAACTATGTCATATCCAAACTTTTTTGAATAGGATATAGCTTTTGAATAGTCATTCTAATTAATGTGGACAAAGACAGAGAGAAGAGAGTGAAATAGAAAGAGAGAGAAAGAGACACAGAGAAATTAAGAGATGAGCAGTACTAAGTACACATCAGAGAAATTTATGAACAGTTACTAAGTACAAATATCATGGACAAGCTGGGTGCATTCTGTTATGCCTTGATTCCATCACTCAGGAGGCAGAGGAAGGTGCATCTTATTGAATTGCATGCCAGCATGATCTATGCAGAGTTCCAGAACAGCTAGACCTATATAGTAAGACAGAGCCTCCCCTAAAAGTCAATCAAACAAACATAAAAGATTGAAAGAACTCAGAGGTCTTTACTGAAGCTTCTACAAAAAGTTATACATTCACTCCAGTTGTGCATTCCTTTTCCAGAAATTTGCACTGCCTCAGCTTAAACTGTAACTCTAGTAACATCTTACTAAAAGGGAATGCATGTTTAAAGAGCTAAAAATAGAAAAATGAAAATATTAGCAATGTCAATGCTGATCATAAATAAGCAACATAAGATAGAAGAGATGGTTCAGCAGTGAGGAGCTCTTGCTACTCTTCCAAATAAGTGGGCTCAATTGTCATTGTTTACCTGGACCCCACTACTATCAGTTCATGAGTTCTGAACACATCTTCAGACTATAGTGAAGATCAGGCACACAAGAGGTGCATATTCATGCATACAATCGAAATACTCATATTCAGTAAAAATTAAAAACAGATCCCAGCTTGAAGGGCTGAACACACACTGTGTCTGATCAGCAGGGTAGCAGAGACTGCACAGTGAGCAATAGTTGGAACTGTGGGCCTCCAAACACCACTGACTGTATTTACCAGGTGAGATGAACCCCAATGATGAGAAAAGCAATTGGGTTCAACCTCAGAGCACTCAGATAATCCCTTGAAAATTTCCTGGGCTGTTTTAGCAGGCATAAGGTTTTCAAGCAAATAGACACAAGAAACAAGCAGGAATAACCATCCTAATACCTAATAAAATAGACTTTCAACAACCATTAATTGAAAGAGATGAGGAAGAAGGTAATCCAAGATGGTGGCACCGGGATGACACTGTCTGAGAAGCAGGGCAGAAATCTTAGTACAGTGCCTAAGAGACTGAACTCTGGACACTAAAACAACAGTCATTGTGTTTCCCAGCTCAGTGGAAACACCACAGTGTGGGAATCAGTCGGGTCTACTCTCAGGTCACCCAGCAAGAACCTGGGTCACACAGGCACTGGGTCACTAGACCAGAGCCACATGCCCGCATGTCCTGATCAACATTCCAGGCTGAACTGTGCACCCTGGGACACCAGAGACTGGGAGCCCAATCTCGAGAAAACCCCACAGGGAAGGAAGCTAGTGGGTCTGACCTCAGGTCAACCAGTCTATCCCTAGAAAAGGTCCTGTATACTTGCGGGTGCACAGCAGCCAGTCCTGAGTAGGGCTCCAGTTGCCAGCTCTGTGCACCTGACTCTCTGTCACAGACAGAACTGTGTGCCCCAGGGCACTAGAGGCTAGGTTTCCCTGTCGGAAGAAAACCCCACAAAGACGGAAACAGCAGGCCCCAGCTTAGAGCACTCAGATGACCCCCACCACCACTACCACCATCACACACAGGAATGTTCTCAGGAAAAGTTCTCAGGTTCCTGCCAGTCACCAGCTTGGAGCAACAACTCACAAGCGAGTGCCTCGCGACTCTACACCCCCCGAACAGTACAGACTGGGTCTTCCTGTAGGGAGAAAACCCAAAGGTGGGGGAAAATATCTGTCCCTACCTCAGGGCCAGAAACTTTTCTAGCTCCAGAAAAGTTTCTGGTTATCCACAGGCTCCAGACTCTAGCCTCCTGCTATACACATGAGAGTGGTGCTCACCTGCCACTGATTACCACCTGGGTACTGGGGCACAGAGCTCCAAACTCAGACCTACAGAAGCCTGGGTTCCCTGAGATCAACCCTCAGATACTGCTCCAAGGGACAACCAGTTATCCCTAATTAAACTGACCAAACTATGGGGTACCCAGATTACAGCTGCAGCTCACTAAATTTACAGCAAGAAACCCAGCAGCAGGGCAGCTGTCTTTAGAATTTCTTTGGGTGAGAGGATAGCCCCCTTTACTAACAAAGGCAACAATTACTACTCAGGTCGGTACACCTGAGATGAGCTGTGGCAATTCCTGAAAAACACCTGCCATTTAGTGACCATACCTAAAAAACGGAGGAGAGCTCCTTTGGGAAAAAATCATCTTCCTGCCAAGGGGATTTGACCCACCACAGGATTCCAGGAAGTACCAGAAACTAACACTCAACACCTAAGATATCCCAATGGGTAGAGGCCAGTGTAAAATCTCAACCAACAAAAGACAAAGCAATATGGCATCTCCAGAACCCAGTTATTCAGGAGCAAGCAGCCCTGGATACCCCAGTATAAAGACAATTTCAGGCCAATCTCTCTTATGAACATTGATGCAAAAATACTCAACAAAATAGTTTGCAAACCCAATACAAAAACACATCAAAGATATCATCCTCTACAACCAAGTAGGCTTCAGGCCAGGTATGCAGGGGTGGTTCAATATACAAAAATCTATCGAAAGGATCCACTATATTAACAAATTGAAAGAAAAATAAACACATGATAATCTCCTTAGTTGCTGAAAAATCATTTGAAAAAAATCCAGCATCCATTCATGTTTAAAGTATTGGAGAGATCAGGGATACAGGGCATATACATAAACAGAGTAAAGGCAATATACAGCAATCCTATAGCCAACATCAAGCTAAACGGAGAGAAACTTAAAGCAATCCCACCGAATTCAGGGACAAGGCAAGGCTGCCCCCTCCATATCTCTTAAACATAGTTCTAGAGGTCCTTGCTAGAGTACTAAAGAAGATCATGGGGATACAAATGGAAAAGGAAGAAGTCAAAGTATCACTATTTGCAGATGGTATGATAGTATACATGAGTGATCCCCAAAATTCTACCAGGGAACCCCTAAAGTTGACAAACACTTTCAGCAATGTGGCTGGATAAAAAATCAACTCAAAAAATAAGTAGCCCTTCTGTATACAAAAGACAAAAGTGCTGAGAAAGAAATTAGGGAAACAACACCCTTCACAATAGTAAAAAAGGACATAAAGTACCTTGGTGTGACCCTAACCAAGCAAGTCAAAGACTTGTATGAAAAAAATTTCAAGTCTCTAAAGAAAGAAATAGAAGAAGATATCAGAAGATGGAAAGATCTCTCATGCTCATGGCTTGGCAGGATTAACATAGTAAAAATGGTCCTCTTACCAAATGCAATCTACAGATTTAATGTAATTCCCATCAAATTACTAACACAAATCTTTACAGACCTTGAAAGAAAAATTCCCAACTTCATATGAAATAACAAGAAACCCAGAATTGCTAAAACAATCTTCCATAATAAAAGATCTTCTGGAGGTATCTCCATCCCTGATCTCAAGCTGTACTATAGAGCAACAGTTATAAAAACTGCATTGTACTGGCATAGAAACAGAATGGTTGATCAATGGAATCGAACAGAAGACCCGGAAATAAACCCACACCCTTATGGACACCTGATATTTTACAAAGATGCCAAAACCATACAATGGAAAAAAAGATAGCATTTTCAACAAAATGTGCTGGTCTAAATGGATGTCTACATGTAGGAAAATGCAAATAGATCCATATTTATAACTCTGCACAAAACTAAAGTTCAGATGGATCAAAGACCTGAGTATAAAACCAGACATACTAACCCTGTTAGAAGAAAAAGTGAGAAAGGGCCTTGAACTCATTGGAACAGGAGACAACTTCTTGAACAGATCTTCAACAGTACAGGCTCTAAGAGCAACAATCAATAAATGGGACCTCATGAAACTCAAAAAATTCTATGAGTCAAAGGAAACTGTTATCAAAACAAAATGACTGCCTGCAGATTGGGAAAGGATCTTCACCAACCCTATATCTGACAGAAGGTTAATATCCAGTATTTATAAAGATTTCAAGAAGTTAAACACCAACAAATCAAGTAACCCAAATTAAAAAATGGGGTACAGAGCTAAACAGAGAATTCTCAATAGAGGAATATAGAATGGCAGAGAAACACTTAAAGAAATGTTCAACATTCTTAGACATCAGGGAAATGCAAATCAAAACCACCCTGAGATTTCACCTTACACCCATCAAAATGACTAAGACAAATAACTCAAGTGACAACCCATGCTGGATAGGATTTGGAGAAAGGGGAACCCTCCTTCATTGCTGGTGGGAATGTAAACTTATACAACCACTTTACAAATCAACCTGGCACTTTCTCAGACAACTAGGAATAGTGCCTCTTCAAGATCCAGCTATATCACTCCTAAGCTTATATCCAAAAGGCGCTCAAGTATACAACAAGGACATCTGCTCAACTATGTTTGTAATAGATTCATTTGTAATAGCCAGAAGCTGGAAACAGCACATATGGCCCTCAGTTGAGGAATGGATACAGAAATTGTGGTATATCTATATGATGGAATATTACTCAGCAATGAAAAAGAAGGAAAACATGAAATTTGCAGGTAAATGGTGGGAAGTGGAAAAGATCATCCTGAGTGAGGTATCCCAGAAGCAGAAAGACTCACAGGGTATATACTCGCTCATTAGTGGATATAGGATATAAAATATAGGGTAAAAATACTAAAATCTGTACACCTAAGAAAGTTAATCAGGAAGGAGTATGCTGGCTAAGATGCTCAAACCCATGCAGAAAGGCAAAGAGGATAGACATCATATGAGGGAGAATACAGGGACAGGACATCCATCTGAGCCTACCACAGAAGGCCTTTGAAAGGCTCTACCCTGCAGGTGTCAAGGCAGATGCTGAGACTCATAGCCTAACTTTGGGCAGAGTGCAAGGAATCTTATGGAAGAACTGGGAGATAGTAAACCTGGAGAGGACAGGAACTCCACAAGGACAGTAACAGTTCCAAAAATTCTGGGCTCAGGGGTCTTTTTTGAAACTGATTCGCCAGCCAAGGACCACTCATGGAGATGGACTGAAACCCCTGCACAAAAGGTAGCCTATGGCAGTTCAGTATCCAAGTGGGCTTCATAGTAATGGGGACAGGGACTGTCTCTGACAGGAACTCATTGGCTTGCTCTTTGATCACCTCCCATTGAGGGGGGATCAGCCTTGCCAGGCCACAGAAGAAGACAATGCAGCCACTCCTAATGAGACCTGATAGACTAGGATCAGAGTGAAGGGGAGAAGGCCCTCCCTTATCAGTGGACTGGGAAAGGGACAGGGGTTTGAAAAATGGGGGGTGGGATTGGGACAGGAGGAAGGAGGGAGGGACAGAGGGGATACAAAGTAAATAAACTGTTATTAATAAAAATTTTAAAAGAACACAATAAAATGTTGATTTTTTAAAAACTATGCTGTTTTACACACTTTTAAACTTTGAAAATACTGGCAAATATCAGTTATTGCTCCTAAAAATCAATCAATCAATAAATAAATAAATAAATAAGAGGAAGGATACTTCATACTCATCAAAGGAAAATTCCACCAAGATGGCATCTATCTGTATTCTGAGCAATAATGCCCCAAATACAAGGACACCCACATTTGTAAAAGAAACATTAATAAAACGTAAAGAACATATCAATCACCATACAATAATAGTGGGAGAGGTCAACATGTCACTATCATCAAGGGACAGAACAATGGAAAAGGACTTAAACTGAGAGATAATGACACAAATGGATGTCATGAATCAAATGAACCTAACAGATATCTAGACAATTTTTTAACCCAAACAGAAAAGAATCTATCTTCTTTCAGCACCTCATGGACCCTTCTCCAAAACTGAACATACAGTAGGTCACAAACCAGGTCTCAACATATACAATAAGATTGAAATAATATCTTGTATCCTATCAGACTATGATGGACTAAAGATAGACCTCAACAATAACAGAAATAACAAAAAGCCTACACACACGTGGGAACTGAACAACTCCCTAATCAATGAAATCTAAGTCAGGGAAGAAATAAAGAAAGAACTTCCTACAATTCAATGAAAATGAAGGTACATCATACACAAACTCATGGGATGCAATGAAAGCAGTCCTAAGAGGAGTTTTAATAACACTAAAGGCCTTCATAAGCTATTGGAGGCATCCCATACAAGCAACTGAATGGCACACTTGAAAGCCCTAGAAAAAATAAGCAGACACACCCAACAGGAGTAGACTACTAGGACTAACCAAACTCAGGGCTGAAATCAATAAATTAGAAACAGAGATAATAATTCAAAGAATCAACAAAACCAAGAGCTAGTTCTTTGAGAAAATCAAATACATAGACAGACTCTTAGTCAAACTAAGTAAATGGCAGAAAGACACGATCCAAATTCACAGTCTGAAAGGAAGAGAGAGCTAGATAACAGACACTGAAAAAAAATCCAAAGAACCATTAGCTCTTATGTCAAAAGCCTATATGCCACAAAATTTAAAAATCTAAATGAAATATACAATTCTCTTGTTAGATTCCACTTACCAAAGATGAATCAAAATCAGGTAAAGATATTAAAGTCTTATACTGCCTAAAAAAATGGAAGCAGCCATCAAAATCCTTCAAAAAAAAAGCCAAGAGCAAGATGATTTCAGAGCAGAATTCTACAAGACCGTCAATGAAGAGCAAAACCAATATTCTTCAAATTATTCCACAAAAGAGAATTGGATGCAACATGAACAAACTCCCTTAGTAAGAAAACAGTCACCTTGATAAATCCTCAAAGACTCCAAAAAAGAAAGAGATCTTCAGACCAATCTCTTTTATGAACAATGTTGCAAAAATACTCAATAAATTAACCGCAAACCAAATCCAAGAACATACCAAAAATATCATCCAACAAGACCAAGTAGGTTTCATCCCAGGCATGCAGGGATGGTTCAATATATGGAATCTTAATCCATCATATAAACAAATTGAAAAAAAAGCAGCACAGGATCATTTCCATAGAAGCCAAAAAAAGCATTTGACAATATCCAACAGTTATTCTTGTATAAAGTCTTGGAGAGACTGGGGACAAAGGCACAGATCTAAAAATAGTAAAGACAATATACAGCAATTCTATAGCTAACATCAAACTAAATGGAAAGAAAGTTAAATCAATTCCACTGAACTCAGGGACAAGACAAGGCTACACACTCTCTCCAAATCTCTTCAATACAGTACTCAATGTCCTATCTAGGGCAAAAAGACAACTAAAGGAGATCAAGGGGACACAACTTGATAAGGACGGAGTCAAATATCACTATTCGAGATGATATGACAGTATAAAAAAATTACCCCAAAATTCTACTACAGTTGAAAAACACTTGAGCAAAATTGCTGAATATAAAGTTAACTAAAAAAAAAATCAGTAGCACTCCTGTATACAAAGTACAAATAGACTGAGAAAGAATTAGGAAAATAACACCCTTCACAATAACCAGGGGAAAAAAAATAACATAATGTATCTTGATGTTATCCTCAACAAGCCAGTGAAAACCTATAAAACAAAAAAACAAAACACAAAAAAAAAAACTTCAAGTCTGTGAAGAAAAAAAAATTGAAAAAGATACCAGAAGATAGAAGATAGAAATATATCTCATGCTCATTGATCAGTAGGATCAACATAGTAAAAAAGTGCCATCGTACCAAAAACAATCTACAGATTCAATGATATTCCCATCAAAATTAAACATAATTCCTTAAGGAACTTGAATAAACAATTCTCAGCTTCATATGGAAAAATAAAAAAAGCCAGAATAGATAAAACAATCCTATACAATAGCAGGTCTTCAGCAGTTATTGCCATCCCTGATCTCAAGCTCTACTATAAATCAATAGTAATAAAAACAGCATGGTACTGGAATAAAAACAATCAGTGAACCAATGGAATTGAAGTGAAGATCCATAAATAAACTCACAAACCTATGGCCACTTGATTTTTGACAAAGAAGCCAAAACCATGCAATGGAACAAATGGTGCTGGTCTAACTGCAAGTCTACATATAGAAAAATGAAAATAGATCCATATTTATCACCCTGCACCAAACTATAGTCAAAGTTGTTCAAAGACCTCAACATAAAACCAGATACACTAAATCTGTTAGAAGAAAAGTGGGAAAGAGCCTTGATCTCATTGGCATAGAAGGTAACTTCCTCAACAGAACACCAAGAACACTGGCTCTAAGATCAAGAATTAATAAATAGGATATCACGAAACAAAAAAGCTTCTATGAAGCAAAGAACTCTGTCAATAGAACAAGATGACCGCCTACAGCCTGACAAAAGATCTTCACCAACCCTACATACAACAGAAAGAGCTAATAAACAATATATATATATATAAAAGAGCTGAAGAAATTAAACTCCAACAATCTAAATAATCCAATTTAAAACTGGGGTACAGAACTAAATAAAGATTTTTCCACAGAGGAATACCAAATGGTGGACATTAAATGCTCAATATCTGTAGTCATCATGGAAATGCAAATGACATTCCATCTTAAACTCATCATGGTTAAGGTCAAAACCTGAAGTGACAGCTAGCTAGTGAGAATGTGAAGAAAGAGGAACACTCCGCCATTGCTTGTCGGAGTGCAAATTATATAACCACTTTAAAAATCAATCTGATGCTTTCTTAGACAATTGGAAATAGTGTTAGTTCAAGACCCAGCTCTACCATTCCTGGGCATATATCAAAAAGATGCTCCACAATTCAACAAAGATATTTGCTCAACTGTGTTGATAGCATCTATATTCATAATAGCCATAACAGGGAAACAAACTGCATGTCTCTCAACCAAACCATTGTTTTACAGAAATTGTGGTACATTTACACAATGGAATGCACCTTGGGTATTAAAAAAAAAAAGGAAACTATAAAATTTTCAGGCAAGTAGATGGAACTAGAAATGATCATCCTAAGTGAGTTATTCCAAAACCAGAAAGACATGCATGGTATATACTCATTTGTAAATGGATAATGGCCATAATATAGTATAAACATACTACAATCTACAGACCTAAAGGAGCTAAATAAAAAGGAGAACCCTATGAAGGATGCTCAATTCTTATGCAAACGTGCAAATAGAATCGACACCAGAAGTGACTGAGGAGAGGGAAGAGGATGAGAGCCTAACATACATATCCTCCGAAAGACTCTGCCTAGCAGGGTTCGAGGCAGATGCTAAGATTCACAGCCAAACTTTGGGTAAAGCACAGGGAATCATAGGAAAGAATGGGAGGATAGAATGTAGAAAGACCCACAGCTGGCAGGACCTCCATAAGACGACCAACAAGGACAACAAATCTGGGCCCATGGGGACTTGCAGAGATTGACGGACCCACAAAGACCATTCATGAAGAGGAACCAGACCCTGCTCAGATGTAGCTGATAGGCAGCTCAGTCTCCATGTTCGATCCATAGTAAGGGGAGAAGGTGCTGGCTTTGACATGGACTCTGTTGTCTGCTATTTGATCATTTCCCTTGGTGGAGGGGGCATTGCTATGACACATAGGAAGAGGATGCAGGCAGTCCTAGTGAGACTTGATAGGCTGGGTTCATATTGTAGGAGGGGAGGGTTCCCTGTATCTGAGATATAGGAAGTGGGATAAGGAGGGAAGAAGAATGGAGGGTGAGACAAGGAAGAGTCAAGGGAGAAGATTAAAATTGGGATGTTAAATGGATAAATTATTTTTAATTTAATTAATTTATTTATTACAATGTGTTCACTTTGTATCCTTGCCATAGCCCCCTCCCTCATCTCCTTCCACTCCCACCCACCCTCCTTCTTCTGCCCCTATGCCCTTTCTCTAGTCTCCTAATTGGGGAGGAATTCCTCCCCTTCTAACTTATCAGGTCTCATCAAGGATGGCTGCATCCTCTTCCTCTGTGGCCTTGCAAAGCTGCATCACCAAGGTGGAGGTGATCAAAGACTCGAGTTTATGTCAAAGAATAAATAAAAAAAACAAATTTAAATTAAAAATAAATTAAATGTGAATAAAACAAACAAAATTAAAAAAATACAACAGGTAAGAAGAGTGTCACACACCTACAATTCAGAAACTCTTGTTAGATTCCACTTACAAAGATGAATCAAAATCAGGTAAAGATATTAAAGTCTTATACTGCCTAAAAAAATGGAAGCAGCCATCAAAATCCTTCAAAAAAAAGCCAAGAGCAAGATGATTTCAGAGCAGAATTCTACAAGACCGTCAATGAAGAGCAAAACCAATATTCTTCAAATTATTCCACAAAAGAGAATTGGATGCAACATGAACAAACTCCCTTAGTAAGAAAACAGTCACCTTGATAAATCCTCAAAGACTCCAAAAGAAAGAGATCTTCAGACCAATCTCTTTTATGAACAATGTTGCAAAAATACTCAATAAATTAACATAAACCAAATCCAAGAACATACCAAAATATCATCCAACAAGACCAAGTAGGTTTCATCCCAGGCATGCAGGGATGGTTCAATATATGGAATCTTAATCCATCATATAAACAAATTGAAAAAAAAAGCAGCACAGGATCATTTCCATAGAAGCCAAAAAAAAGCATTTGACAATATCCAACAGTTATTCTTGTATAAAGTCTTGGAGAGACTGGGGACAAAGGCACAGATCTAAAAATAGTAAAGACAATATACAGCAATTCTATAGCTAACATCAAACTAAATGGAAAGAAAGTTAAATCAATTCCACTGAACTCAGGGACAAGACAAGGCTACACACTCTCTCCAAATCTCTTCAATACAGTACTCAATGTCCTATCTAGGGCAAAAAGACAACTAAAGGAGATCAAGGGGACACAACTTGATAAGGACGGAGTCAAATATCACTATTCCGAGATGATATGACAGTATAAAAAATTACCCCAAAAATTCTACTACAGTTGAAAAACACTTGAGCAAAATTGCTGAATATAAAGTTAACTAAAAAAAAAATCAGTAGCACTCCTGTATACAAAGTACAAATAGACTGAGAAAGAATTAGGAAAATAACACCCTTCACAATAACCAGGGGAAAAAAAATAACATAATGTATCTTGATGTTATCCTCAACAAGCCAGTGAAAACCTATAAAACAAAAAACAAAACACAAAAAAACTTCAAGTCTGTGAAGAAAAAAATTGAAAAAGATACCAGAAGATAGAAGATAGAAATATATCTCATGCTCATTGATCAGTAGGATCAACATAGTAAAAATTGCCATCGTACCAAAAACAATCTACAGATTCAATGATATTCCCATCAAAATTAAACATAATTCCTTAAGGAACTTGAATAAACAATTCTCAGCTTCATATGGAAAAATAAAAAAGCCAGAATAGATAAAACAATCCTATACAATAGCAGGTCTTCAGCAGTTATTGCCATCCCTGATCTCAAGCTCTACTATAAATCAATAGTAATAAAAACAGCATGGTACTGGAATAAAAACAATCAGTGAACCAATGGAATTGAAGTGAAGAGCCATAAATAAACTCACAAACCTATGGCCACTTGATTTTTGACAAAGAAGCAAAAACCATGCAATGGAACAAATGGTGCTGGTCTAACTGCAAGTCTACATATAGAAAAATGAAAATAGATCCATATTTATCACCCTGCACCAAACTATAGTCAAAGTTGTTCAAAGACCTCAACATAAAACCAGATACACTAAATCTGTTAGAAGAAAAAGTGGGAAAGAGCCTTGATCTCATTGGCATAGAAGGTAACTTCCTCAACAGAACACCAAGAACACTGGCTCTAAGATCAAGAATTAATAAATAGGATATCACGAAACAAAAAAGCTTCTATGAAGCAAAGAACTCTGTCAATAGAACAAGATGACCGCCTACAGCCTGACAAAAGATCTTCACCAACCCTACATACAACAGAAAGAGCTAATAAACAACATATATATATATATAAAGAGCTGAAGAAATTAAACTCAACAATCTAAATAATCCAATTTAAAACTGGGGTACAGAACTAAATAAAGATTTTTCCACAGAGGAATACAAATGGTGGACATTAAATGCTCAATATCTGTAGTCATCATGGAAATGCAAATGACATTCCATCTTAAACTCATCATGGTTAAGGTCAAAACCTGAAGTGACAGCTAGCTAGTGAGAATGTGAAGAAAGAGAACACTCCGCCATTGCTTGTCGGAGTGCAAATTATATAACCACTTTAAAAAATCAATCTGATGCTTTCTTAGACAATTGGAAATAGTGTTAGTTCAAGACCCAGCTCTACCATTCCTGGGCATATATCAAAAAAGATGCTCCACAATTCAACAAAGATATTTGCTCAACTGTGTTGATAGCATCTATATTCATAATAGCCATAACAGGGAAACAAACTGCATGTCTCTCAACCAAACCATTGTTTTACAGAAATTGTGGTACATTTACACAATGGAATGCACCTTGGGTATTAAAAAAAAGGAAACTATAAAATTTTCAGGCAAGTAGATGGAACTAGAAATGATCATCCTAAGTGAGTTATTCCAAAACCAGAAAGACATGCATGGTATATACTCATTTGTAAATGGATAATGGCCATAATATAGTATAAACATACTACAATCTACAGACCTAAAGGAGCTAAATAAAAAGGAGAACCCTATGAAGGATGCTCAATTCTTATGCAAACGTGCAAATAGAATCGACACCAGAAGTGACTGAGGAGAGGGAAGAGGATGAGAGCCTAACATACATATCCTCTGAAAGACTCTGCCTAGCAGGGGTTCGAGGCAGATGCTAAGATTCACAGCCAAACTTTGGGTAAAGCACAGGGAATCATAGGAAAGAATGGGAGGATAGAATGTAGAAAGACCCACAGCTGGCAGGACCTCCATAAGACGACCAACAAGGACAACAAATCTGGGCCCATGGGGACTTGCAGAGATTGACGGACCCACCAAAGACCATTCATGAAGAGGAACCAGACCCCTGCTCAGATGTAGCTGATAGGCAGCTCAGTCTCCATGTTCGATCCATAGTAAGGGGAGAAGGTGCTGGCTTTGACATGGACTCTGTTGTCTGCTATTTGATCATTTCCCTTGGTGGAGGGGGCATTGCTATGACACATAGGAAGAGGATGCAGGCAGTCCTAGTGAGACTTGATAGGCTGGGTTCATATTGTAGGAGGGGAGGGTTCCCTGTATCTGAGATATAGGAAGTGGGATAAGGAGGGAAGAAGAATGGAGGGTGAGACAAGGAAGAGTCAAGGGAGAAGATTAAAATTGGGATGTTAAATGGATAAATTATTTTTAATTTAATTAATTTATTTATTACAATGTGTTCACTTTGTATCCTTGCCATAGCCCCTCCTCATCTCCTTCCACTCCCACCCACCCTCCTTCTTCTGCCCCTATGCCCTTTTCTCTAGTCTCCCTAATTGGGGAGGAATTCCTCCCTTCTAACTTATCAGGTCTCATCAAGGATGGCTGCATCCTCTTCCTCTGTGGCCTTGCAAAGCTGCATCACCAAGGTGGGAGGTGATCAAAGACTCGAGTTTATGTCAAAGAATAAATAAAAAAACAAATTTAAATTAAAAATAAATTAAATGTGAATAAAACAAACAAAATTAAAAAAAAATACAACAGGTAAGAAGAGTGTCACACACCTACAATTCAATGACTTGGAAAGCTCAGATAATGTTAGTGTCATGAATAAATGGCTTCCTCAGAAATTAAATATACTCCCTGCCAAATTTCAAATGCAAGATGTTGATGAAGATCAACACAATAAACTATGCTTACATATACAAAACAAAAGAAAATAAATACCTAAAACTCTATATTCCATGCTCAGCAGCCAATGATGGTGATGTTGATGTGAGGCATGTTGGCCTAGATTTAAGCCCAACACTCGACTGGAATTTAGAGCTGTAAGTTCAAAACCAGCCTGGTCTACATACAAACTTTCAGGAAACATCCAGGAACTCTGGGACATTATGACAACACAAAACATGCTGATAATCAGATTGGAAGAAGAAGGATGAGATCATAGGTCCAGAAGATATTTTCAACAAATCATACAAGAAAAATTTCTTAACCTAAAGAAGAAGATGTCTATGAAGGCACAAGAAGCCAAGAAGCATACAAAACACCAAAGAGACTGGACCAGAAAAGAAACTCCTCTTAGCACAGAATAATTAAAATACAAAACATGCAGAACAAAGAAAGAATATGAAAAGCTGCAACTGAAAACAAAAAACAAACAAACAAAAAACAAACCAAACTAACAAAAACCAATCAAAAAAACAAAAGGCAGATCTATTGGAATTAATCCTGTATTCTCAGTAAAATGCTAGAAGTTGAACGGCTTAGACAGAGTGCTTCTGACTCTAAAATACTACAGAAGCCAAGACAAATTACTAACCATGCCCAGAAAGTTTCAATCAGCAAATGAAGAAAATAAGATGTTTCATGATAAGCTCAAATTTAAACAATATGTATCTATAAATATAGCCCAACACAGGTGCTGAAACCACCACCACCAAAATACCAGGATTTACAATCACTGTTGATATCTTTTAATACCATTGACACAAATTCACCAATAAAAGACACAGGCTCACAAAAATGGATGATAAAACAAAATCCACCCTTCTTCTAAATACATCAAACACAGCTTAATATCAAGATAGCCATTATCTCAAGGTAAAGGGTTGGAAAATATATTCCAAATAAATGAATTAGAGCATCAAGCTTGTAAAGCATTTTTAATATCTAACAAAACATACTTCAAAAACAACTAATCAAAAGATGGCGAAGGACATGACATATTAAAAAAAAAAAACATCCAGCAATATAACATTTCAATACTTAACATCTCTGCCCCAAAACATAAGAGCACCCAAGTTATAAAAGGAACCCTTCTGTAGGTTTACATCACTTCCTGGTCCTCATAAACTGATAGGGAAGACTTAAATATATTACTCTCAGCAATGGACAGGTCCTCCTGACCAAACTGAACAGAGAAATGCTCCAGTTAACTAACATCAAAAAACTAAATATACCCAAATGATGTTTACAGAACATCCACCCAAGCACAAAAGATTGTTCCCTCTTCTTAGCAACACATATATTGTTCTCCAAAATTGATGATGTACTTGAACAGTGGAAGTCTCAAAAGATATAAGAAACTTTCAATAACCTCCTGCATCTTATCAGACCACTAAGGTTTAAAGCAGCACATCACAAATAACAAAAACAATAGAAAATTACAAACACATAGAAATTGAACAACTCTCTACCGAATAAAATATGGATCAAAACTGAAATAAAGAAATTAAAGACTTTCTAAAAGTCAATGAAATGAATACACAACATATCAAAAGTCATAGTACACAATGGAATTGTTGACCAGAAGACAGTTCATACCACTAAGTCTATTCAGAAAAAATAATCAGAAAGATCTCTTAGTAGCAACTTAACAGCACTCCTAAATACTCTAGAACAAAAAGAAGTAAACAAAACTAAAAGGAGTAGACAGTGAGAAATTACTGAACTGTGTCTTCACTGGTAAAACAGAATGTTTCCACAGGGAAAAAAGGTGGATCCTATCAAAATTGATAATGATTAAATTTGAATAGTAGAGATCTTCTGAATAAACAGACATAACAGTTCATCAGACAGTGTGGTCGTTCAGTGCAAACTAACTTAATAAAGACTAAAGTTTTCTTCTTAAATTAAAAAGGATACTTTTGTTGTTTCATATTAAAAAACAGTTAAGAGGTTTAAAATGTTTTAAGTAAATTCAAAGGAATAAACTTGTTTGAGTTGGAATAATTTGGACTGAATATAAAATATTTGAGCAGCGTGGTGATAGACCAGGCATTTAATCCCAGCAGAGACAAGCAGTTCTCTATTAATTTGTAGTTTTCTAAATTCAGGAGTTACAGTGACAGGGTGTTGGTGGTTCACAGCCTTAATCCCAGCATTTGGGAGCCACATGCCTTTTACAAATGGCCTGGGAGGCAGAGGCAGGCACATAGGATTTACAGTGATTTTATTTAAAAGCTGCTTTTAAAAGGCAGGCTGAAAATCAAATTGAATGCCTTTTATTATCTAGAAATAAATACACTTTAAGGTATATTTGTAAACTTTCAAAGATTTTTTTAAACTTAATTGAGATATTATACTTTTTCTATTTCCAAAAACCATTTTGCTCTATAAAAGATATAATATGCCTAAAAGGTACAACCCTCACCCCTGAACTAGGGATGGGGCAGGGTTTTGATTTAATCTTTTCAGGAGAATAAAATTATCCAACTAATGAATATGGAGACCACTGGACACATGAAACTTATGAAGAAAATGACAGATCACCAAAAGAAAATGTCAAAAGTGAAGGAATAAACTGGCCAAATGGTATCACTCACCTTCATGTTGTCTCTTCTACCTTCTACAGACATAAGTGCAAATTGCCTTTATGTGATTGCTAAAGAACAATCCAAAATCTCTATCTCATATCAGAAAAGCCACCTGGTAAGAAACAGAGGAAAACAGAAAAATATAAGGGATGATTCTATTGTGATGAATCTCATAATCTTCTGGCATGGTGTGACTTCTGTACTTAACACAAAGTTCAATAATCAAGAATGTGTACAGTGTTTGTGAAAGAATGAGGAGTTGAGAAAAAAAGCCAAAAACATAAGCCTAAAATATAGCCAAGTTTACATGAAAAGACCTAAGGAAACTCTAGCATGAAAAATGTGCACTGGACCAGAGATACCTTTGATTTTCTAATTAATACAAATTAAATAAATAAACACATATTTCACAACTGCTACAAGCAAACACAAAGTGACACTTAAACTGTTATATTTCTGACCCTCCATCTACTACTAACCTCCTTTCCAGAGAGCCATTTTGCTCTGGAAGTGGAAAATGGAGTTGATCATAAAGATAAGCTATGGCTTGCAGTCCCTCATATCCCCTTGTGGGTTCAGGCACATCCCAGCCCTTGCCAACACTCACACACAAAACAATGTTGGAGAATAATTTAATATGTTTCCTGATGCATGGATTATGTCACAAGATGTGGAATCTTCCCTATCCACTTACCTAAAACCAGGCACACCTGACAAAATTCTGCATCTCAGAAATTCATTTTGTACCCTGGAATTGAATTTCTCCAAAGCATGCCATTGTGCCTGGTGGTAGACACAAAGTAAAAAAAAAAATCAAAAACAAATAATCAATTATTGCTGAAGGATGATCACCACCAACTCTTTTCTGCCAGTTTCAAAACTATTTGTAAAATTTGTTACAAAAAACTGTGTGTGGAACACAACATTCATCATTTCTAGAAATGAGGCCTTCAGTTTTCCAATCTGTCCACTGCAAAACCAATGCCTGTGTGTGCACACTAGATAGTGATATTATAAGCACCATGACTTTCTACTGCCCAGGCTGCAGAGTCTTCACTTCTCTGGACAATCAAAACTCAGGAAGGGTCAGAGGCCAAGGGTCTGCCAAGATCACCACAGAACCACAGCCTGAACTACAGTCAGTCTCATTCAAAGCAATTCAGGCTGAGATATCTCAGCAGCCTGCTCTTATTGGCCTGGGGACAATGGCCCCACACTCAGCATGACATGGCCTCTGGTCTCTCTCACAGTTCTTTAGAGCTACATCAGAGGAAAATCACAGAACAAACCCAAAAACTACTTCCCACTGTTGCTCCTGACTTTTAGGCCTGCCCAGAGTCCCTCATTAGCTTGAACAATGGAGCTGAGTCTCAGGATAGTAGTAGTTACTCTACCAGTGGATCAATTATCAAATAATGCAGATAGCAGAGACATTCTAGCTTTGCCTAACCCTATGGGCACACAGAACACTAGTGTTTTTATAAAAGAATGAAAATCGCAATTATTCAATTTTAAAACCTGCTAGCGCAGAGAGGCAGAGAAAGCACCCATCTGACCCTGTTACTCACCAAGAGGAAAAAGCTCCAAAAGCTCACCAGCTCAGATGACAGCTCAGGGGGATAGACCAAAGGAACCCAAGGCCAAAGGCTTTCTAGATCAAAGCTCAAAAGCCCAAAATCTACCAAGCTAAACCTCCTTCCACTTTTTAACTCTGTCTTAAATACATTTCAGCTGAAAGTTCCACTTAATCCTTAATCCCTGTCAGCTGGTTTCTTGCTTTGCCTCTTGACCTAGGGTTAACATTATTAAATCCTATGCACAGAGAACTTTTGAATTAAAGGTATGTTCTAGGGATGAGGGAACCATACCATAATCACCTGTTTACAATAAACAGAAAGTTCTTGGAATTAAGGTTTGTGTTAGGGCTCAACCACACCAAACAGAGCAATGGTTTTTACAGTTCACAATCTGAGGGATCACACTGGGATCAAATATCCTGCAACATCCTCATCTTGGAAATGTTTTAAAATACAATCTTCCACTGTACCAGGGCACCTGCTCATCTTTCCAGATACAAGCCATTTATGTTGCACATTCCATTACACGATCAGTGTCCAGTGCAGTCACCTCTACCTCATAGTTGGGAAGTCCTTCAGCCAAACTTCAGTCAAAGCCAAACAGTAACAACTATTAAAGAAACAAATGGGTATGAATTTGAAAGCAAGAAGTAGTTAATGGGAGCTCAATGAAAATGAGAAATAAAACAAAAAGGATATGGCTGTACCTAGGAATGTTGGAGTAGAAAGTTCATTATAGATAGACGAGAGAACATAGTCAGACAGAGGGACATCTGGGACAGTGTAAAGTTGACATGACCCTGAGCTATGTGAGATGAGAGGAGAGAGGGAAGTGGAGAGCCAGAACAAAGGGCCAGGAGGATAAATGATAAATGAAAAATACCAGGTAACCAAAAACGGGTAGAATACATAAGGAAGGACAGCTGGGAGGAGGGCAGCTCAACTCCTGGGCTAGAGATCTGTGTTTGACACCCAGACCTTGTTACAGATAAGGACTGAGGGATGCTGGGAGAACCTGAGAGCCACATTTGCTTTGATTGTTAAGAAGCCACCTTAACCATTCCATTGAGATATAAGAGTAGAGAGGAATAAGAAGGTTGAAACAATTTCATTATAATCTCAAAATTATTTTTAAAAGTTGAAAATGGCTTTATGGTCCAATATTCTTCAGGGAATTCTAATATATATTAGAGCACACAAAGTATTACTCACAACTTTTTTCTCAGGTTGTGCATTTTCAAATAGGGTGTGGGGGGGAGGAACCATGCCTGTTAGTCACTACCATAGCAGTTTATCCAGAATTTCTGTGATGTTTGAACTCGTGCAACTATAGAATTTTGCTGTTTCCAGAAACAAGTTCAGCAACTAATCCACAAGAGATTCCCTTTGTGTATGACTCCCCCCAAATGTACAGTTTTCACTTTTATTGACCATCTAAAATTGATTACCTGACTCATTGCCATCTTCCCTCCTCCCCCTCCCTTTCTGTGTTGTGAATACACCAGCTTCAAAGTAGATCAGTGAACTCAATTCTTACACAGGTCCCTCTTTATTTGTAATTGCCCACCTCCCCAAAAAAATCAGCGTGTTCAGTGGACATTCATTCACTGGTCTCTTTCACTTGACATTCACCAGTCAGAGCCCACCTAAAAACAGCTGCAGGACTATGTTATAGGCACTGGGCAGTAGGGGCAACATTCAATGCTCAAATAAAGTATAAACTACATAACATGTGAAAGGCTGATCTATAGGAGACATTGCTTTAAACAAAAACAAATATCAAAGCACTAGGGAAAAACTAATGAAATTCTTAATAACTGGGGATTATCAGAGAATATTAACTAATAGGAGACTAGAACAGTGATGCATCAACAAAATAAAATTTTAAAAATACCAACAACTGACTTATTTATTTATTTACTTACTTATTTATTCGTGAATTAAGAAACACATGTTAGGAAATTACAAATTAAAAACCTCACCTTGCCACATTTCTAGATAATCCAGGATCCTAATCTCTAACAGGCCTGGTTAATATATTGCTTATCTGTGGGGTATTTTACAGACAGTCTTCCTTCAGCTAAATTCTAACTGGGACCACTACTTTCTCAACAATAGTAAATTCTTTTTATATCATGAGTTCTACTCTTCTATATCACAGCTAAATATTGGAGTGCTCTCTGACACAGGACATACCATTTACAACCCCAGAAAATCCAAATGGATCTTTTAATACTGAGAGAACCTACCTGACACCCCCAAAGGTCACCAGGAATTAAGCTTAAAAGGTCACCTAAAGGTCACCAGACTAGTGACTCTACCATAAGGTCACCAGGAATTGGGCCATGTTGTAAGACTCCCTACCCAAGGAACAGCCTGAGGCTAACCACAAGGATGAGAAGGTGTCTCATCTCAAAGTGGGGCATTTGTGCTGAGCAGCCTACAAGCCTTCAGTGACACAGAAAATACCCAACATTCCTAAGGCCTAGAGATAGCTTGTTCAATGATAGTTATGTTAGCTAGCCAATCACTTTGTAAAAATCTTGCCCTTGCTCAATGCCACCTAATCCTGTAACTGTTAAACCGGAACTTCCTGGTTCTTTCTAAAAACCCAGTCAAAACCCTGCCATGCAGCTGCTCAGGGCTCTCTTCTCTGATCCACTGTGTTGGTGATGTTGGAGAGACCAAGCTTAAGCCCAAATAAAACTCTTTGCTCTTGAATATGTGGTCTGTCTCCTGATGATGTTTGGGGACCTAAGACCTGGGCATAACTTGTGGGGTCTCATATTGGAACCTCAAGACTCCCAAGCACCCCTGGCACATGGAACTGAACAACAGCCAGTAAGTGAGCACTCTGTCTGTATCTGTCTCTGTCTGTCTCTGTGTTTCTCTACTTTCTTTTTCAAGCTTTGAGGCAAAATTCATAATCTATGTGATCAGAAAGGTTAGAGCTGATGCTCTGGACAACTGTGGGCCACAGGGGTCCTGGAAGACATTCAGATGCCCCTTGAAGGGTCACATCTGTAAAGGGAGTTGAGCATCCACTTTTTGTGTTCTCTGGACCTCAGAGAGGATGAATGTGCCCCTATCTGTAAAGGGTGGTCGAGTACCCAGTTTTCTGTGAGCTCTGGATCTTTGGACAAGGACAATACAGGTATCTCCTGCATCAGGATTCTCTGATATCCTACTTTCATTTTTCCACTGCAGGAGTGGTGGGATCTGCTGTCTGGCTCTGTGTATTTTTCTGCTTCACAAGCAATGGGATCTAGTCTGTGTCTTTTTTAACTGATTTGACTCTCACTGCCGTTTTTTTTTTTTTTTTTTTTTTTTTTTTGTCTCTGGGACTGACTGAGGACATGGGACAAAATCCTTCTATCCCCCTAGACCTGATTCTTTCCCATTTCAGGGAGTCTTGAGCCATGCTTCATAGGTTCCAGTGAGAGTGGCAAGGAGGTGGCAAGGGATTGATACAGTATGTGGAGCCCCAAGCTTGGTACCTCTGCCAATGTTCTCTGGTCTCTGGTCTGGCAGATCTTATCTACTACTCTGGCCTCGGATCTGGCAGAGCGTGTCCCCTGCTCTGGACTCTGATCTCGCAGAGATTTGCTGCTGCTGTGGTTTCTGGTCTGGTAGAGTTTGGCTGGTGCTTTGGCCTCTGGTCTGGTAGACAGAGATCAACAGATATGTTGCTGCTCCATTCTCTGGTCTGGTTAAATGCAGGTCACCATTCCAAACTCGGGTGTAGTTGGGTGGAGCCTGATTTGGGGGGTACGTCACCACTAATGGAACAGGATAGAGGGCCCATAGAGAGACAGGCCACTGTTCTGAATTTTGGTATTTTCTTCTACCATTCTCTTTGAGCACATTATACCCAGTACATTTTTTTCCTTTGTTGTACTTTTGTGATTTTGTTTGCTTGTGATGGTCTCAGTGGGCTGGTGATCAAACAGCTGTGCTCCATGGTGACTTTGCCTTCCCAATGCTCCCAACACTACAAGCTGGGGCACCTCTGGTCATCAGTGGGAACACATATTTCCACATATTTGGCTAGGAAGGCTCGGTTGGAGAGGCGTCTGTGTGCAGAAAATCTTGCTGGGCTCGACCTCCTTGCATCCTTGCTATCTCTATGATGAAGGTCGGTGACCTGAGGTTAGCTCTGGCTTGGAACAATGACTGCCAAATAATGCTCTTAGATGAAAGGTATTGTAGTTATTACTATTCTTATTATTTGGTTAGGATCCTCTGTAGCCCAGCCTGGCCTTAAACTAAACAGCTATAAGATGACCTTGAATTTCTGATCCTTCTGCTCCACCTCTTATCAACTGAGATACACTCCCAATCCCACAAACTTCTTTTTTTTGAGCCATAGGTGGCTTCAACAGGGAAGTGAACCGAACTCAAATAGGGAAGGCTTGGCTCCACTGAGCTCCTGGGTCTGAGCCTGTGTACTGGCACTGTGCCAAGAATACCCACCTGAGTACCTTGACATCTCACTTATTAGCCTTGCTGCACTTATGAGATTGTCACCTGAGAATGAATCCAATTCTTTTTTAGTAGAGATCTCATACTGGCAACTAAAAGAATTTTGTTAGAAAACTTAGAAAGCACATGTATGAATGTATGATTGTGGTGTGCATGGGTGGGGAACCTCTGTCAATGTGCTCCCCAAAGTGCTAAAGGACATAAGCATAGGGAAATAGGAGGGGTAGATGAGGAATTCACCATGTCTGGGTATCTATCCCTCCACCCCCAGAAAATGAGGTGCATTACTCAATCACCATTGCAAGAAAAAAAATAGCTAGAATCCATTTGAGGTTCAAAGTTTAGAAGTGAGGCTGCAGGGCTTCTTTTGGCAATGCTTTTGAAGAACTGCATCCATTCAAGTGCAATGTTTGTAAATTCACACTGAGCAAGGAAGGCAGGCAAGGGAAGGGGAGGGGAGGAGAATAAAAAGGAGGACAGGGGAGGAACATGTTTCCTGTCAAGAAAACAAAACTGAAAAAAAATCTTAATGAAGTCCCACTTTTTGTATGTGTGCCCAAGAATTTTTTATTATTATTTATTTAATTTTTTGTGTTAAATATTTTTTAATTTTTTAAACTTTTATTAATTACACTTTATTCATTTTGTATCCCCATAAACCCCTCCTTCCTCCCCCTAATCCCACCTACTTTCCCCTTTCTTCACGAATGATCCTCCCCAAGTCCACTAATAGGGGAGGTCTCCATTTCCTTCCTTCTGATCTTAGTCTGTTAGATCTCATCAGGAGTGGCTGCATTGTCTTCCTCTGTGGCCTGAGATCAAAGAGCAGGCCAATCAGTTTATGTTAGAGGCAGTCCCTCTTCCCATTACTATGTAACCCACTTGGACACTAACTGTCATGGGCTACATCTGTGCAGGGGTTCTAGGTTATCACCATGCATGATACTTGGTTGGAGTAGGAGTCTCTGGAAAGACCCTGGTGTTTAAATTTTCTCATTCTGTTGCTCTCCTTGTGGAGTTTCTATCCTCTCCAGATAATACTATTTCCCAGTTCTTTCATAAGATTCCATGTACTCTGCCCAACACTTGGCCATAAGTCTCAGCATCTGCTTTGATAGTCTGCAGGGCAGAGCCTTTTAGAGGGCCTCTGTGGCAGGTTCCTAACTTGTTACCTGTTTTCTTCTTCTTCTGATGTCCATCCTCTTTGCCTTACAGGATAGGGATTGAGCGTTTTAGTCAGGATCCTCCCTCTTGATTAGTTTCTTTAGATGTACAGATTTTAATAGGTTTATCCTATATTATATGTCTATATGAGTGAGTCTATACCATGTGCCAAGAATTTTTAAGTTGTGTTTATGTGTACATTCCTTTCATCATATTTACATATATACTCTAAACGTTTGCTGAATAATGGTGTTTCAATGTTTTTCCCACATTTCAACTGAATTAGTTTTGGGCAATAAATCTGAATCCAATTCTTATCAATATTTGGAGGTTTTACTTGTTTTGAATGTGTGGTTTTATTTTCTTAGTTAACAGTGTATACACAGTCCCTTACACCGGGTCATCATATTTGGCTCTCTAACAAAGTAATGAAAAACAATAAATAGTACTAATAATGTTAACGACTAAAATGAAAATAACTGAGTGCATTGTACAATGATCTCAGATGCTCTTTTCAGACAGGACATTTTATGATGAAATTTTTCATGAGGCACAAAATGCCTGCTAAGCTTAAGGCTTGTTTACAACATTCTCTTGAAAACAAGGTTCAAGATGCATCCTGAAGTCATAACATCAAATGATGTACAGAGAGGACATAATCACCTTTGCAGATATGATCTCCTAGGGATAAGTATGGTAGGATTCAAAGCTCAGGACACTTTCTGAGGATATGACTTCTCATAAAACCTAATGAAAAAAATTGATTCATCCCAGAAAATGAACATATACATAAAACCAACTACATATAAAGCAGGTAAATGTCAGGAGAAGGACCAGGTTAAAAACTAACACCAAATAAGTATCACTGTTGCTGTATGTGGAATTTCTACCTTATTTGGAATGCAGAGACAAGAAGACTGTTAACCCTTGTATTGAAGGAAGTGCATCTGCATAAAGAAAAGCAATGTTTCGATTCTCCTGTTCTTTTTCTCCTCTCCTTCCTCCTCCTTCCTTACCTCCTATATGTGAAGCAAATGTTCTACCTCTGAGTTGTATTCCTGCCTTCTGTACAAAACAGGCAGAAACAGATAGTCTTTGGATATAATGAAGCCAGATGCTAAATCTCACTAAAGCTTAAAGGAAGTAACTTGTTATGGGATAAATTAAAGAGAACACAGAGAAGGCAACTGGCATAGAGTAGGCTCTCCTAGTAACAGCAGTAACAGAACAAGATAAATAGACTCCAGGAAGTTTTTTACAGATGGCACAATGGCTAGCATTAACAAATAAAATGCTACATGCTCCCATCCTTTAGGTGGGAATTCTGTATTACTATCAGATTATGAAGACTTTGTTAAAGGAATTTACTTTTTAAAAGGTTATTTGTCCTTCCACAGATAGATATTGTGAATTAGGTACCCAATACTCTGCTAAGTCCTGAACACACAAAAATGATTGATGTAAACACCACTCTTTCTCTATAAGCTTACAGTCTTGTGGGGTAATCCACCATAAACAAACCCATAGACTATGCATAGAAATGTATACATCACTATAAATTCCACTATGAAACCTAAAGGAAAGCAAGAGGTACCTAACACCCCAGAAAAGATAAAAGAACATACATATTCAAAGGCTGAGAGATGAGAACATTTTAGTTCAGTAGGTGAAATGAAAGAAGGTGAATTTGTTTTCAGTATACTAGGGAAGAAGCAAGGAATGATGATGATGATGATGATGATGATGATGATGATGATAATAATAATAATAATAAAAGATTAAAGAAGAATGGTAGCCATCCCTCTCTGCTGCTGCTGTTCTTTTCATCCTTGCACCCTCTCATGTGACTCTATGCCCTCTAGTGGTGACGGGAGGCAACTTCTCCATCATTTCTCTCTGGAACTGTTGATGGTTTAATCAGCAGAGCCTGCAGGGCTGGTGGCCTCCAGGGAGAACCATGAAGGGAGGCTCTGGCAGGGTGACTCCAGGAAGTGACCATGCTTCCTCAGCCCGGTTCCGGATGGAACTCGGAACCCCGGTTGCCAGGTAACGGGAGGCCAGCAGCAGCAACAGCTGCCTGGACAGAGCAGCTCTTCCAGAGGAGCTGGAGAGAGGAGTCTGTTGTTCTGCTTCCAGACCTCCAAAGGCTTAGGTCTCTTGGAAGCCAACGGTGGTCGCCTGGGCCGCTGCTGGAGACATATGGTGTGCTCACTGACACGTTTCCTGCCTGTTCCCCACCGTGAGACCAAGGTAATCAGGGCCGCTGTGTGGTGGGGGAGCTTTCTGGTCCACTCCCACCCCCTATCCACCGTGGTTGCGGCCTGGGCGAATGTTCCTGTTGGGTCACTGAGGAACACGTTTCATGCCCGCTTCCCTCTTCAGTGTAGGGAAAGGGGTCGTTGGTGCCCCTCGGGGTTTGCAAACTTCAAGCCTTCCTCCTGCCGTGGTCCTTCCTCAGAGCGAAAGGAAGCTAGCCTTCCTGCATGGTATCCCCATTTCTCAGCAATGATGGCGTGAACTTCGTGGAGCAGATGATCCCCTATTTGCCCACCACTATTTCTGGCCCTTTATCCAAAGTTTGTGACCGTTGGAATGGTTTTCTGGACCTGATCCTGAAAAGGCAGTCAAGCGGCTCCACCAGGGATCCAGCCCTCAGACCTCCTCCTGCTGTTTTCTAGGGCCTGTGCCCTCACAGAACCAGACGACTGTGTCGCAGCAGCCTAGGTTCCGGGCCTGGCCCTTTAAAGTGACATAGCCATACATGGACCATTGGGGCAGGGGTGGGGCTCTAGCAGGTGCCATTCACCTTCCCCAGGGAGTGTCACACACCACCCTTTCTCGAGCCCTGAGCATCCTTTGGGTAAAGGATTCTGGACCCCATCTGTGTTGTTTGGGATGGATGGAAACCCCAGCATCCCCAAACCCCTTCCTGGGAAGATTCAAATGTCTCCCTCTAGACATCTAGGTGGGTTGTGGCCACAGGCCTTAGGGGTGACATCCCTGTGGACTGTCATAGGTATAGATCCTTCAGGCCCAAATGTGAGGAGGACCAGAAAACAAGGATGTGAGTGAGCTTGGTCGGAGGGGGAGGTAAATGGGGAGGAGCATTTGGGACGGCCAGGATGGAGGACCAATAATGGCCAGAAGCCTCACCATTGGGGTTCTTGCCCTAGGGACTGTCCCCGCAACCTCGCCGGCTGGTGGAGGACAGAGGTCTCCCACCGGGCTCCTGGGTTTTGAGCAGCAGAAGGAGGAACAGGAGAGGAAGGTCCCTGGTGAACACCCATGCTACCCACCCCCACAGCCCAGAAACAAGGCCAGGCTCCCGACCCCTCAAGTCCCTCTGTCCTGCTCTTGCCCGCAGGGTCATCTTCTCGTTCCTGTCCCAGTGGCTACAGAGATTCCTCCAGGATATCTGTGGGGTCCCGGACCTGACCATCATGAGGCGGCTGCTGGACAATGCCAGGATCCATGTGCTCACTGCAGAGTTGGACCGCCAGGCCGGGGAGAACCTTCAGGCAATGGAGGAGCAGAAGGTCAGGAGGATGAAGCCCGAGGGGGAGGAAGAGGAAGAGCAGGAGAAGTAAGAGGAGGAGTAGGAGGAGCCCCGGGAGGTGTCTGGAGAACCTGCAGTGGGTTCCATCCTTAGGTCTCACTGGGAAAGTGTCCTGAAGCTCTGGCCAGTAGGGCAGAGCTGGACGCCAGTCATCTCGACCATCCTGCAGGAAGGAGAGCAGACTGCGCCTTCCCTGGCAAGGAGAAGTCATCTTGTGCCAAGTCACCACATTTTGGGTGCCTTCAGGCCGCCCCCTAACCCTGCTGACAGCTCACTTCCTTCTGTGCTCAGATCCTTGGGTCCTTGACAGCAGAGCAGCACATACAGGAGTCCTTGGGGGCACGGGAGACATGGAGACCGGCTTCAGGGGCAGATGCTAAGCCCCAAGAGGATGCTGAGCTCCTGGATCCCATGGCTGTGGGACCCCCAGTCTTGCCAGAAGCTGTACCAGTGCAACCTCTGGCTTTAGCATCAGAGGACGCACAGGCCCTTGTGAACTTGGCGGATGAGCTACTGTTTCTCTCCACTGTGGTGCACTTGGGGCCATCCAATCCCCTGTCTTCACTGCCTGAGGTATATAGTTGGTACAATTGCCAGCAGAGCTGCACCCAGCTCCTGCTCCCCTTAGAGAAAAGATTCCCTTAATTTTGTATATTTTTAAATTGCTGTTTTTCACTCTTGCGTTATTGTTGTTGGTTTCATATTATTATTAAAAAGGTGTTGCTTACTCAACTTAAGTGATGTATTCAGAGATGGGGCCTCCCCATCTGCCCACAGTGGGTGGAGCCATTCCTGGGCTGTGGTCCTTGATGAGCCAAGGTGTATGGAGCCTGTTTTTGTTGAGAGTTTCCTGCGAGTTGGGCATGTGCATCCGTCTATAGAAGATGCAGCCAGGTGTGTAGTTGGTGTCCAGGGGGTCTACTGGGATAGATTGAGCCCCAGAAAAAAAAGCCCAACAGGGTTAGTGCTTGACAGCAGACTTTTGGGGCCACAGCTGGGCCAAGAGCTAGGCTCTGAGGACCAGGACCAGGAACAGTACCAGGACCCAGCTCTGTGGACTATCCCTGCGGGGGGGGGGGAACCTATAGTTTGAGATCCAGAGTACATTTTGGGGGATCATATAAATACATGATATTTCTACATAGCCATGCATGTTTTAGAACTCAATCTTTGGAGCTGGGCATGGTGGCATATACCTGTAATCCTAGCACTCAGGGAAGAAGAGACCTGAATTTGAGGCTAGCCAGGTCTACAAAGTGAGTCTAGGACAACCAAGGCTACACAAGGAAATTCTGTCTAAAAACAAACAAATGAATGAATGAATGCACAAATACAAAAGAGAACTCACTCTGTGGACCAAGCTGACCACAGTCTCAGAAAGATTAGCTTGCCATGGAATCCCAGGTCTAGCATGAAAGGGATGCACCTTTGAGGCAAGCTAAGATATTTTTAATGACCTATTCTTGAATCAAGGAATGAAAGGAAAAAAATAAGATGTACAAAGGTACCATTTTTCTTTTAATGAATGGTAATAAGTCTTCAAATTCTACATTTATTGACAATTGCAAATCATTTCTGATGTTGTCAATAAGTGAGTTTTCTCCTTTGCTTTAATTTTATACATTGAAAAATGTTTGAGTTTGTACGTTCCAGTGAGAGGACAACTTATTGTCTTTTACTATCTGTTTACATCCCACTTATGAGTTTTCGACATGAAACCAAAAGAGTCTTTTGACCAGTGAAAAAAATGGTCATTATTTAGGTTTACAAATTATTTATGTATGTACTGGTGTGTGAATTTGCATATACAAAGGCCCAAGTATAGAAATACTAGAAAAATTCTATAGGAGTAATATTGGCTACCCAGAAATTGAGCTCAAATCATCCGGCTTAGAAACAACCATTTATACCCACTGAGACAATTCTCTGACATTCACTTGTAGATCTGACACAGTGTTATGAACAAGTCTTTACTCCTAAGAATGAACTAACACATTCCAAAAAAAAAAAAAAAAAAAAAGACAGCATTATATCATTTTAATTTGGACATAACATTTATTATTCCTTATATGACAATAGGTTTATAATCTGGATAGAAGACAATATTTTACTGATGTAATATTTCAATAAAGTTTATTTGAGTATCAATGAACTCAGTGGGGAATGACTGTGGTAAGCAAAACTGTCAACATGACTTTGAACATCATATAACAATGACCAAAATAAACCCCACAAAGCTGTCACCAAGTCTTCACACATCTGTCATGGCCTAAGAACCCATAGTAACATTACACACACAAAACATGCTTTTTGAAATAAATATCATTGCTGTTACATTATTTAGCTCCTCTAGATAATTCTCTCAAAAGGCAGTACTTCAACATTATGTGTTGAAGTACTGCCTTCTGAGAGAATGTGTTGAAGAACATTAAACAGTACATACATACATATAGATATACCTACATATAGTCATACATACCTACATACACATTATTAAGCATTTTAACATTAACGTTGGTAAAAATAGAACACATTGGGGGAACATCTTCCACCCGTGGACTTGTACTGAGAAGGCTGACATATGATAATCAAGACTTCAAATGTAGCTTTGCCTAATTACTGACATCCAAATCAGGCTTGAAAACAAACAACTTAAAGGTATTTGTGAAAATGAAAAACAAAAGCACCATGCTTTCTCAGAGACCCTTCCTTGAAAAGCAGGATCACACCCTACCTGATATAAATAAGCAATGGATCACATAGATGATGGAGATCCCATTCTATACTTTGCATCAGAAAAATACTTATTACCAAGTGTTATTAGATCCACGAGATCAACAGCAGCCACAGAAAGAATATCAGAATGACCTAATAAACTTCTGTGATTGGATTTGATACACATACAGCAAACTTCAATAGCTATTCCATTGTTTCAAAATATAGAACACAACCACATTTGGTGACCTCCTCCATTACATTATAAGTGAACATGGTAAATAATTTACTTCATCCAAGGCCATGTTTCTTTTCATGATTAGATTCTTAGGGTGTACAGATATTAGCACGTTTATCCTATATTATATGTCTAATACCCACTTATGAGTGAGTATATACCCTGTGTGTCTTTCCGCTTCTGGGATACCTCAGTCAGGGTGATCTTTTATAGATCCCACCATTTGCCTGCCAATTTCATGATTTCCTTACTTTTAAATGCTGAGTAGTGTTCCCTTGTGTAAATGTATCACAATTTCTGTATCCATTCCTCAACTGAGTGGCACCTGGGTTGTTTGCAGCTTCTGGCTGTTACAATTAAACAGCTACAGACATGGTTGAACAAATGTCCATGTTGTATACTTGATCAAATTTTGGATATATGCTTAGGAGTAGTACAGTTGGATCTTGAGGTAGCACTATTCCTAATTTTCTGAGAAATTGCCAGATTGATTTCCAAAGTAGTTGTACAAGTCTACATCACCACCAGAAGTGGAGGAGTGTTCCCCTTTCCACACATCTTCTCCAGCATGTGTTGTCACTTGAGTTTTTGATCTTATCCATTCTGATAAGTGTAATGTGATATCCCAGGGTCATTTGAATTTACATTTCCCTGATGACCAAGGAAGAGGGGACAGGAGTTCCACAAAGAGAGCAACAGATGAAAAAATACTGGACACAGGGATATTTTTTGAGACTGATACTCCAACCAAAGACCATGCATTGAAATAACCTAGAATTTCTTCAATTCCTGTCCAGATATATTCCATGGCAGCTCAGTCTCCAAGTGAGTTCCCTAGTAATGGGAACAGGAACTGTCTCTGATATGAACTCAGTGTCTGGCTCTTTGGTCACCTCCCCTTGATTGGGGAGCAGACCACAGAGGAGGACAATGCAGACATTTCTGATGAGATCTGATAGGATAGGGTCAGATGGAAGTGGAGGAGGACCTTCCCTATCAGTGGACTTGGGATCAGAAATGGGAGGAAGTAAGGAGGTTGGGTAAAAGCGGGGATGAAGGATGGAGCCACAGCATGGATACAATGTGAATAAACTGTAATTTACAAAAACATAAATTTTTTAAAAGTGAAAAAAAAAAAACAACCTTCAGATACTAGAAGATTTTTGTTTACATACCAGGATGTTGTTTTTTGAGAAAAGAGATTTTCTGTATGGCCTTGACTGACCTGTCATGCTTTCTAGACCAGGCAGGCCTTAAACTAACACAGATCCATTTCTCTCTGCCAGTCATAGTGCTAGTCTTAGAGGCATTTGCCAAAAATCCCGGCTTTGAGTTTTTTAATTTAATTTAATGTTTTATTTTTTGAGAAATGATGTCTCAGTGCATCATTGCCAGTCCAGGACTCTCTTTGTAAACCAGGCTGACCTTGAAGTCATAGAGACCTTCCTTCATCTGCCTCTCAAGTGCTGGGACTAAGGATGTGTGTCACCATGCCTCGTAAGACTTTATTATAGCCTAGTCACACTATGTGATTTCAGACATATCTAGCCACACATCTAGACTGTTTTTTTTTTTTAGACAAGTTTTCTCTCTGTAGCCGCATGTCCTGGACTTGTTTTGTAGACCAGGGTAACAATGAACTTACACAACAGCATGCTTGTATCTCCTGGAGAGATGGGATTATAGATTTGTGCCACAAAGCCTGGCTCAGATTTTATTTCAATAAGATATATATGATTTAAACATAAATTAAAACATGATTTTTTAAATCATATATACATATATATGATAGATACATATATAATTAAAACAATATATATAAATATATAACATATTTATTAAATATATTGGTTTATATTGCTATATTTAGTGAGTATATATTAATTATACATATGATTATTTAGGTATTTCGAGAGAGGGTTTCTCCTTTTAGCCCTGGCTATCTTGGACTAGATCTGTAGAACATCCTGACCTTGAACTCACAGAGACTGGCCTGCTTCTGCCTGGCAGAGTGCTGGGATTAAAGGCCTATGCCAACACTTAGTATTTAGGCACCTGCTTCTGTCTTCCCTAGCAACCTATGATGTCATTATGTGTCGACAACCAGGTAGGGCAGGTGTGGTTAGTTTACTCCTTAAAAGAATCTTCCTGCCACTTTGTCTCTCTCTTGGCCTCTCTTACCCTCTTGCTATTGCCTTCTTGCCCTCCCCCTTTCTCTATTGGGGTACCCCCCTCTCTCTCTCTTCCCCCTATCATGTCCTGCTCTCTCCTTCTCTGTCTCTCTTCATTTCCATCTGAGAGCCCACCCGAGAATGCAAACAACTGTAAAAGTAAAACAGCTGTGACTATTCCCATCCTTGAATTAAAGCCAGAGGCACATAGCTCTCAAACGGTAGGATGAACTACTCTGAGATAGCCTTGAATTGAAGCCAGAGGCAGATAGCTCTCAAAGGGCAGGATGAACTGCTCTGAGATAGTTTTTTTAAAAAATAAGGGCAGGGTGAATTGTTTTGAGAAAACTCACAAATGGCCAAAAACTGCAAACAACAAGCTGTAACTATCTTCATGCTATTCTTGCTGACCAATCAATGTATAGAGCAAAAGTGGCCAGATTTTTAAGTATAAAAACCCTGTGCATTGCATGCTCGGGGTCGTCTCCTGTCTTTAGAGGGGCGACCCTATCACGATTTGAATAAAACTCTTGCTTTTGCATCAAGTTGTGGTCAGGAAGTGTTCCTTGGAAGGGCACAATCCTGAGCTCCTGAGCAGTGAGACTCCAGGTCTTACAACGTGAAACTAAAAAGCTTTTGCAATCCATTCCTTAATGATGAAGCAGCTTATAAAATGGGAAACATCTTTACCAGCTACGCAACAGACAGGTTTATATGTAGACCATTCAAAGAAGTCATGAAATGTAAACATGAAGAAGCAAACAAACAATCTAGAAAAGATCATCCAGAGTGAGGTATCCCGGAATCAGAAAGACATGCACGGTATACACTCACTTTTAAAAGGATGCTAGACCTATAAGATAGGATAAACATAATCAAATCTGTACACCTAAAGAAGATAAATGAGAAAGAGGACATGGATTAAGATGATCAATCCTCACTTAGAAAGACAAATGGGATGGACCTAGGAGAAGACAACAGGACAGAAGCTTACCACAGAGGACCTGTGAAAGATTCTACCTAGCAGTGTATCAAAGTAGATGCTGAGACTCATAAGCAAACCTTGGGCAGAGCACAGGGAATCCTATAAAAGAAGGCGGAGTTAGTACGACCTAGAGAGGACAGGAACTCCACAAGGACCAAATATATCAGGGCACAGGGGTCTTTTATGAGACTGTTTCTCCAACCAAGGACCATGTATGCATAGAACCTAGCACCCCTGCTCAAATGTAGTTCATGTTAGCTCCGCATCCAATTGGTTACCATACTAAGTGGAACAAGGACTATTTCGGACATGAACTCAATGGCTGGATCATTGACCTCTCGCCCCCACCCCCAAGGAAAGATCAGACTTGCTAGGCCACAGAGGAGGACATTGTAGCCAGTCCTGATGATACCTGATAAGCAAGGGTCAGTTGGAACAGGAGGAGGCCCTCCCCTATCAGCGGACTTGGAAAGGGGTAGGGAGGAGATGAGGGAAGGAAGGTGGGATAGGGAGGTGATGAGGAACTGGGCTACAGCTGGGATACAAAGTTAACAATCTGTATCTAATATTAAAAATAAAAATTTAAAAAAGTGGGACATAAAACAAAGTTCCTAAAGATGAAACACAAAATGCTGACAGTTTTTTGTTTGTTTGAAGACAGGATTTTTCTGAATAATTTTGGCTGTCCCGGACTCTCTTTATAGAACAGCCTGTGCTTGAACTCGCAGAGAACCACCTGAGTGCCAGGAATGCAGGTGATCACCAACAGCCTGAGCTGCTGACAGTTTATTCTGTTTTAGCATTTTATTTTTGTTGTTGTTTCATGCACTACATCCAAACTGCAGTTTCCTCTTCCTCCACTCCTCCCAGCCACAATCTATCCACCTCTACTCTGCCCAACTCACATCTCCTTCATCCACTGCTTCTTTATTTTCAATGAAAAAAAAATGTGATGGCATACAAGTTATAATAAGACTAAGAACAATCACTCATATCAGAGTTGGTCAAAGCAATACATGAGGAGAGAAATTGTAGCTAGAGCAGGAAAAAGAGTGAGAGACACCCCCATTCTCACTGTTGGAAGTCCCTCAGCAACATCAGGATAATGATCATAAGGTGTATGCCAACAACCTAGCTCACAAGACTCATAGAATGTTTTTGTTTTTGTCCTTCAGTCTCTGTGATCCCCTATGAGCCCAATTGACTCATTGGGCCATGCTCTTGTTGTGTCCTTGATATCTCTGGTTTCTACAATAACATATTCTCTCATTTCTGGGGTTCCCCTGAGTACATCATTGTCTTTGGCTATGGGTCTCTGCATCTGTTCCCATCAGACGCTGGGTGATGTCTCTCTGATGACAACTGGGCTAGGCACTCATCTATGATTATAGCAGAGTATCTTTCATTGACATATGTTGCCTGTCATGTTTACAGATATTGTGTGTCTCTAGGCTATCTTGACTATGGTTCATGGTCATCCAGGCAGTGTCAGGCATGGAATTCCCCTCATAGTGTGGGCCTCAATGTGTTTTCTGGAGTGTATTTACTATTATTGGGTTAGGGTTTTCCTTCTAGTATGTTCTGTAGGGCTGGATGGCTGCATATATCCTGGGTATAGTAGTCTGGGTTGGCATCGGTGGTCTCTTAGTTTCTGCATGATATCCATCCAAACACTTCTGGATTTTATAATCTCTGCTGAGAATTCTAGTGTGATTCTGATAGGTCTACTTATTAGTTGAATGATGTTTTGGTATTAGCAGTGTCATGCATAGAACAGTTAATTTTCATGATGTCATCCCCATATAAAATAGAATCTCCGTAACCTATGAAAATGAAAAATAAACACACTTTAATGTGTGTTGAGGGAATTAAGACAAAGAAGGGACTAATTTGAGGTAAAAATAAACTATATATAAATGCTGCAAAATTAAAATACTTGTAATTCAATTATGATATTTTAGAATGCAACTGCATCAAAAAAAAGTTAACTCCTGGTCAATAATATACCCAAAAATTTATGTAGCATTTTGACTTTGCATGATGATGAATATTTTTTTCTATAACTCCTCATATGTCAGTTACTATTGTTTAAGTGATTTCTGAATGAATTACATGACATTATTAAAAGCAGAAAATTTGGTAGTTCTATTTGAAAAATGATTATAGGCATAGTTTATTTTCCCTCTAACTCTCTCTTTATAGGAAAGGATTTATGAGAATGATTTACAATCTGTGAGTCAATTAATTCAACAGTGGATGGCTAAAAATGGAAAATCGAGGAATCTATCAGTGGCTTAGTCCATGAGGCTGGTTGGCGCAACTCACCTTCAAATACACTGAAATCCTCAAGAAGAAGGTTCATATCTCCTCTTTACATTAACTTCCAAATGAAAAGAATAACCAGGTCATAGCAATGCCTAAAAATAATTTAATGACGCAGAGTACAATAGCAGACAAATTACATATGTATTCTGATCATAATTGAAGCTAACATTGTATAACTGTCCTTCAAAAACCGTCCAGGATAGAAGCAACAAAGTTCAGCTTAAAAACAACTCTCCACCGCCGCTGTGCCACTGCACAACACCTCCCTCGTAGGGAAACCCACATTAAGCACAAGGATTCACCTCCCACCTGCTACGTATGTGCAGAGTCCCTAGGTCCAGACCAAGCATGCTCCTTATTTGATGGCTCAGTCTCTGCAAGACTCCTGGGGGCTGGGTCAGCTGTTTCTGTTGGTCTTCTTGTGAGGTTCCTCGCACCTCCAGGGCCTTCCATCTTTTCCCCAACACTTACTCAGGATCCCTAGAGCTCTGCACCTTTCTTAGGTGCAAGTCTGAGCATCTGTTCAAGCTCATTTCTGGCTGGAGTCTCTGAGACATGGTCAGGTTAGGGTCCAGGCAACGGGGTTTTACAGTCCCAATTCTGGGCGTTCCCAATGCGGTCAAATATCGTCCAACAGAGCTTGATATTCTTCTTCCGTGAGAGGAGCCTCCAGTGTTGGTTTGATCTGCTCCCGTGGGACATCTGGGTCCAGAGCGGCTGGTCCCTGTTCCTCTTCCACTGTACTCACCAGTTGCTCCAGGAAGAGCTGGACAGGGCAGGAGTCGCTGGCTTCTGGGTAGGCCTCTGTGAAGAAGGTGAGCTCGAATCTTGTCATCAACGCTTCTGCACACTGGCCTCCTGCAGAACCCGGTGTCAACAAGCTGTCCCGGGAAGCCTCCTCCTCAATGCAACACAATGCTCCAGGAGCCCTTTCCGGGCCAGGAGAGGCAGGCAGGTCCTCACCTTTAGCTGTGCTCCCTCCAGCGTGGCCTTTCTGCCTGGCCTTTCTGTTCTGGAACCATATGTGGACGGTGTCCTCAGGCAAACCTGTGCTCAGGGCCAGTTGCACCCTCGTGGCATAGTCTGGAGATGGAGAGATCTCAAAAGCTTGCACTAGCATGCTGATCTGTGCTGGACTAAGCCGCGTTCGAGGCCTTCTCCGTTCTGAGGGCGGGCCTCTTGCTTGTTGTACCCTGGCGACAAGCTTTTCAGGAGGCTGTTGGGAGGCTTCATGGCTGGAGCCTGCGGTGGTCTGCTTTGAGGTCTTCCTCGACATGCCAGTTCTAGTTCTGCGGTTTTGAAACCACACGCGGATGGAGGACTCTGGAACTCCGAATTCCCTGGCCAGTTCCTGCCTGGTCCTGAAGCTCGGGTAAGGTGTCTTGGCGAAAACTGAGAGCAAGACCTCCTTCTGCTTGGCCTGCCAAACAGTCTTTTGACGCTGGGATGTCTTTGCCGTGCTGCAGCCACCCACATCTGCCTGATCTTCCATCCTGCCGAGGACACTTTGACAGGAGTTCTTCCTCTCCAGTGTGTACTGAGAACAACACCCAGGAAAGTGCAGACTATGGCAAATGCGTAAAGGGGTCTGCTGCTCACCCTTAAATACCGACCTGAGGCCCCACCCACTCCCTCGAGGCCTCCAATTACAGGCCAAACCGTGGAACGCTCTTCTGCTTCCAAACTGTGAAACCCTTCCTTCCTCCTGCGAATTTTCCCATACCCCACCCTAAAGCAGCCTTTCCAGAAACAGTTGACCTTGCGTTCTACCCAAATTCCACTGCTTAGCTCACAGTACGCACCTGTGTTGGCCCACAAGGAGTTTGCGGGGAGAGTCTAAGGCATGGCTTCTGATGATCAGGCAAGGAGAAGAGGCATAAGCCAGGAGCAGTCTTTGCCTACTTTAACAAGGTCATTCATTCAGCTCTGGCTGATGCTTAAGGAGGAACGTGGCTAGAACAGATCTTGCACTCTGTGTGTGCCGTCTGCCTTAAGTTCCTTTGAGCTCCAGTCTCCCGGTGTATGATTTCAACAATCTAAATATGGTTAGGACCCTGTAAGTCTAAGCATTTGGGCAAAGAGTAGACTTATCCTGCAGAAAGACTCCTGGAATTATTTCCACCTATTTAATCCACCATACACTTTGTCCTACTGGAGAAATTTTACAGATTCCTAGAAACTGTATGAACCTTCAGAAGCACACAGTGTGGATCCCAAGACTTTTGGGAGAGGATACTGAAGTCATTTCCTTCATTTCAAGGAACAACATTTGTTGCTGCCATTAATTTGGATCTCTGATCATTAGGCAGTGTTTTCCAGAACACACAATTTCTGGTACTGCCAAATGTGCCTGTTGTTCTTCAGGGTGTGGCTTTGCCCTAGATGGAGGAGAACAGTAACAGCTGAGCAGTTCTACCCCTGCCTTATTTTTGCATCTCCTGTTTTACATGTGCCATAATTTTAACTTTTTTCTTGCAGTCCCCATCGACAGTACCTGGGTGTACAATAGATCCTGTAGAAGTTATTCTGCTTCTTCCAGAGATCCTCTTTACCATCCCTGAAGACACAGGTCCATAAACAGCTGTATTTCCTTTGTAACATAGAACCCTTGTGGATAGGGTCAGAGGTTTATCTGCAGCCAGATGCAAAGCTGTGCTGCTGCATGCAGTGGTGTGTATCAAATCTGAAATCCTCAGTTGAGATTTTCCTACCTGCCTAGTACCTCATGGCTGCCTGATGGGAGACAACTCGTATTGTTGCATGAAGGGTCTAACCCTGACAGGCCCCTCTGTTGGTTTCCTGATGGCAAGAGGTTAGCCTGTAGATCCCTCTCGGAGCAGTCATCCCTAGACCTGTGCTTTCCCTTGCTACAGCTTCCATGAAACCCGGGGAACCTTTGCATTCCCTTGGAGCCAAAATCTGCTTGTTCCCTTCTGTGAGTAAAGGCACAACTTGCCTCTGTGTTAACACACCTCCTATTTTGCATTCTAGAGATTTTAACCTCACAGTTCTTTGGTAAATTCCTGGATTCACCCAAAATAGCACACCGGGTGTTTTGAGAACTGGGAACTCTAGCTGTAGCTAGTCCTGTGTGGTGGCATGATGCTCTTGAGAGCCAATAGCAGTTGTCTCTCTTAATCATTCATCTCTTGGGGCCGCTCCTCCTTTTCATGCTCTAAATGCTCTCGTACATGTGGTATTTGCAGTATCATGTGCCAATAATTGCATCAGTGCTTATCTGGTGTCAGTCTGGTACTGCCCTCTTTAGAGCTGAACCCAATCTCTGTATGAAGTTGGTGAACAGTCTTCTCCAGGGCCTTGAATTACCTCACTGAATGAGGCGGTTGTTTTGCACAGGCTCCTAAACAGATCCCTGCACCCTTAACACTGCAACATGACATTATTCAGTGACTTCATCATCAGAACAAATGAGGGACCACCTGGGAATGAGAAATAAAACTGTGATTATTTGAATTGAAGCCACGTGCTGATAGCTCTTGAAGGGCAGGGTGAACTGTTCTGAGAAACAACCAGCTGTAAAGTATAGAGCAAAAGTGATCTGATTTTCAGGCATAAAAACCCCGTGCTTTGCATGTTCAGGGTCATGTCCTGTCTTTGGAGGTGCGACCTATCTCGACAGCAATAAAACCTTTTGCTATTGCATTGAGTTGTGGTCTGTGAGTGTTCCTGTGAAGGGCGCAATCCTGAGCTCCTGAGCAGTGAGACTCCAGGTCTTACCTTTTGGTGCGTTGCCCAGAAAACAGCATGCCCTTCCTTAACCCCCAACAGACTGCGCTCAGAGGTTGAGCTCAGAACAGGTTAGTCTGATTTCTGGTATACCACAGTTTCTCTTTAGTCACCTATCTGGACCTTTTTGGTCGTCTGCTCAGTCACTGCGATAGACATATTTGTCAGAATATCGATTGACTGGGAACTGGAGGACATTCCGGATTCCATTTGGGGAGGCTAGGTCCTGAATGGTCTTCCTCCCATCTGTTTCTCTTCAGAGACAGCTGCCGTGAGGCAGCCTCTCAATCAGAATTTTGTGGTACCACCCATAAGGGTGTCCTTGTCAAATTGCCTGTCTTGTTCTTTTTGTCTCTATCGTTGTTCCCTCTTTGACTTTCTTGACAGACGACTTTATTATGGGACAGGCTGTGACTATCATGTCTTGAAGGTGAGATACGAGGCACATATTTCTTTGAATATGTCCTATTCTCACACCAGCTCACTTGGTATGATTGCCAGCAACCCTTGCAGGCACTTTTGACTAGTGAGGAAGGAGACGGGTCCTCCTTTAGGCAAGAAAGACTGTGCCAGGAATGGACAGGAGGCCTTCCATCCTCCCTAATGAGATTGATGATGGCTTTCCCCTCACCCACCCCAACTGGGATTACAACGTATCCAGAGGTAGGGAATGCCTACAGGTCTACCGCCAGACTCTAATATCATGTGTCCATGGGGCCACTCAAAAGCCCACCAATTTGATGAAGGTAAGAGAGATGGTTCAGGAGCCAGCCGGGAGATGAAAAAAGAGAAAGAGGAAAGAAAGCAAAAAGAGCAGGAAGTGAGAGAAAGAGAAAGGATAAGAGGCAAGACAGAAAGTTGACTAAGATCCTGGCCACCACAGTGCAGTCATAATTATAGGGAGAGAGTTCCTGGAAATCAGAGAGACCCTCTGTCTAAGGATCAGTGTGCCTATTGCAAGGAGAAAGGACACTGGATCCAGGATTGTCCCAAAAAGGAAGATGAAGCCCTACACCTAGACCTGGCGCACCTCCAGGCCACCAATCCCCAGGTAACTCATCTCCAATATGTGGATGATATACTATTAGCAGCAGATTGTAAAGAAAGTTGTTTTGACGCCACCGACCAGCTGTTGCAAGAGATGGGTGAGCTCAGCTACAGCGAAAAACTCCCATCCTGAAGGTCAGTTATCTGGGATATATATTAAAAGAGGGAAAGAGATGGCCTTCGGAGGCTAGAAAAGAGACTGTATTTCATATTCCCCCTCCAGGGACTACTGAACAACTGAGGGAAATTTTCGGTACGGCAGGGTTTTGCTGGCTGTGGATTCCAGGATTTGCCAAGATGGCAGCCCTTCTGCATGCCCTTACAAAGGGCAATGACTCTTTCATCTGGGGAAAGGATGTACAAGCTGCATTTGATAATATCAAACAAGCCTTAATATTGGCTCCAGCATTGGGACTCCCTGATGTAACCAAACCCTTCCATCTCTATGTGGCTGAGAATCAGGGAATGGTCAATGGGGTGCTAACACAGAAAATTGGACCCTGAAAGAGACCGATAGCCTATCTATCCAAAACACTTGACTCAGTAGTGGCAAGATGCCCAACCTGCCTGGCAATAATAGAAGCAGTGGCGGCACTAGTATAAAATGCAGACAAACTGACTCTGGGACAGGACCTCACCATCTGTGCTCCTCATGCCCTTGAGAGTGTCATAAGGCAGCCACCTGATTGATGGCTCATGGATGCCCACATGACACAATGCCAGGCCTTGCTCTTGAATAATGATAGAGTCATCTTTACTCTGGCTACAAGGCTAAACCCTGCCACCATATTGCAGGATCCAGAAATCCAGCCCCTGGAGCATGATTGTTTGCAGGTTCTAGCAGAGGAACAGGGATTGCAAAAGGAATTGAAAGATCAGCCTCTGCCCAATGCCGAGGTAACATACTGTATGGATGGGATCAGTTTTTTGAGAACAGGAAGGGAAAGGCATGGGCAGCAGAAGTAGATGGACATAATGTAATATGGACCCAAGCTTTGCCAGAGGGCACATCTGTTCACCGAGCTGAATTGATGGCTTTAACCCAGGCATTAACTCTGGAAAAGGGCAAAAAGATAAACATCTACACTGATAGTTGGTACGCCTTACCAACAGCCCATGAGCACGGGGCTATGTATCAGCAGAGAGGCCTGCTAATATCAGCCGGTAAAGAGATAAAATTAAAAACAAGATTTTGGCTTGCTCAATGCCTTGTTGCTGCTGGACAAGGTAAGCATTATTCATTGCCCAGGACATCAGAAGGGGACTTCCAGGGCAGCAAAGGGGAATAATGTGGCTGATCAGGAGGCTAAAGCAGCTGCTAGAGGAAACACTGTCCCAGTGGTACTAACTGCTGAACTTTCCAGAGAAGAATGACTAAACTACTCAGAAAGTGACTTAAAGTTAATGTGGCAAAAAAAGGGAACATTTGACACTGACTTGGGGGCATGGATAAACTCCAAAGGTAAGATCATTCTACCACAGGAAGATGCTGAGAGATTAATAACTCAAATGTATAAATGGACTCACTTGAGGGCAAAAAATTGGCTGAAATTGCCCACCAATCCCAGTACTGAACACTAAACCTCACCACCCTGACTGAGAAAGTGACTAGTGCATGTGAACCTTGCCAGAGGGTAAACATAGGTAAGAGTTCCAGAGCCCAGGGAAGTGGCTGAGAGGAACTGTCGCAACCTTTTTGGAGTTAATGGCAAATTTGGAGTTAATGGCCTCTGAGCAGTGGAACCCTGCCTCTTGGCTTTGGCTATTTTCCAAAGTCCAGTTTCTTATAAACTGACCTTGGTGGTCCTACAGCAGACTGCTCTGACCCTGAGAAACTGTGTGCAACCATAGTACCAGACAAAAGGCTCTGTGTAACCTTGAGTGAGCTCTCCTATGTTCTGACCAAGTAAAGCTCCTACATGAGAAACTGCTTGTACTTTTCTGCCTACTTAAGTGTTAACCTGACGTCCATTAAATCAACACCTGGATCAGCATGTAGACTCGGTGTGCTTTTCTGTGTCACCCTGTCTCTATCTCTCTCCCAGCCCTCTCTCAGGTGGTATTCAGGTGACACTGCTGGCCTGTGACTAGGAACTAGACCTGGAATGCATAGGGAAGTGGATTTCACTGAAAGTAAACCATCCAGGTAAGGCAATAATTATCTCCTGGTTTTTGTGGACACTTTCTCAGGATGGGTGGAAGCTTTTCCCACAAAGAAAGAAACCTCCCTGGTCATGGCCAAAAAGATTCTGGAAGACATTTTTCCTCGGTTTGGTATTCCAAAGGTAATTGAGTCAGACAATGGGTCAACCTTCATTGCTCAGGTAAGCCAGCAGGTGGCCAGGTTTCTGGGGCTTGACTGTAAGTTACATTGTGCTTATAGACCCCAAAGTTCAGGACATTTAGAGAGAATGAATAGAACTCTCAAAGAGACTCTCACCAAATTGAACATGGAGACTGGCGGTGACAAGGCGGTGCTCCTTCCCTTGGCCCTCTTTAGGGTCAGAAATACTCTCTCCATACTAGGCTTAACTCCCTTTGAACTACTACATGGGTTCCTGTTCCCTGACTCTTCTTGGGGACCCCCTTGACATAACTAGTGGTAACTCTGACTTGTACAGGCTGAAAGAATTGCAGCTTATTCAGAAAGAAATTTGGAGCAAGGTTGGCAGTGCATATGTGCCTGGGTCCTTGGATGTGCCCCATCAGTTCCACGTTGAAGATCTGGTATATGTGCAGTGACATGGCAACCAGAATCTGGAACCTCGGTGGAAGGGTCCTTATTACATCCTCTTCACCACGCCAACTGCAGTCAAAGTAGAGGGTATCACAGCTTGAATCCACATGTCACATGTTAAGCATGCATTTCATCAACCTGCAACACCTGGAAAGTCCAAGCCTCCAACTACCCGCTGAAATTGAAACTCATCGGGGACAATAAACTCACTGACCAGAACTCCCCTTTGTCAGGGAAAGTATAAGTACAGTTCAAGTCCTGATATTCCAGAAAGAATATCAACCTCTCTATGAGGTTGATCCACAATTTTAGGGTTAAAATTGAGTTAAAAAAGGAGGGGGTGAGGGACCACCTGGGAAAGAGAAAAACACCTGTGATTAGTTGAATTGAAGTCAGGTGTAGATAACTCTTGAAGGAAAGGGGCAACTGTTCTGAGAACAACTATCTACAACCACCTGTAAACTATCTACAAGCAGCTGTATACTATCTAAAACCAGGTGTAAACTATCTTCATGCTATTCTTGCTGACCAATCAATGTATAGAGCAAAAGTGGTTTGAATTTCAGGTGTAAAACCCTGTGCTTTGCATATTCAGGGTCATCTTCTGTCTTTGGAGGGGGGACCCTATCGCAATTGGAATAAAACTCTTGCTTTTGCATCGAATTGTGGTCTGTGAGTGTTCCTGGGAAGGGCACAATCCCGAGCTCTTGAGCAGTGAGACTCCAGGTCTTACAACATGAAACTAAAATGCTTTTGCAATCCATTCTTTTGGTGGTGAAACAGAATATAAAATGGGAAACCTCTTTACCAGCTATACAACAGACAGGTTTAATTCTAGACCATTCAAAGTCATAAAATGTATACATGAACAAACAAACAATCCAGAAAAGATAATCCTCAGTGAGGTGTCCCAGAAACAGAAAGACATACATGGTATACACTCACTTTTAAGTGGATGCTAAACCTATAAGATAGGATAAACATACTAAAATCTGTACACCTAAAGAAGATAAATGAGAAAGAGGACCTGGGTTAAGATGATCAATCCTCACTTAGAAAGACCAATGGGATGGATATAGGCAAAAACAAGAAACAGGACAGAAGCTTACTCCAGAGGACCTATGAAAGACTCTCCCTAGCAGTATATCAAAGCAGATGCTGAGACTCATAAACAAACCTTGGGCAGAGCACAGGGAATCATGACAGAAGGGGGAGTTAGTGTGACCTGGAGAGGACAGGAACTCTACAAGGACCAAATATATCAGGGCACAGGCGTCTTTTATAAGACTGTTTCTCCAACCAAGGACCATGTATGCCTATAACCTAGAACCCTTGCTAAACCCTGACACCTTATTGTTAGATTCAGAAATCCAGCCCCTGGAGCATGATTGTTTGCAGGTTCTAGCAGAGGAACAGGATGGCTAAAGGACATGAAAGATCAGCCTCTGCCCTACTGTGTGATGACATACTATATGGATGGGAGCAGTTTTGGGAGAACGGGAAGAGAAAGGCAATGGCAGCAGTAGTAAATGGACATAAGGTAATATGGGTCCAGGCATTGCTGGAGGGCACTTCTGCTCAGCGAGCTGAAATGATTGCTTTTACCCAGCCATTAACTCTGGGAAAGGGTAAAAAGAAACATCTACTCTGATAGTCAGTACACCTTCGCAACAGCCCATGTGCAAGAGACCATCTATCTTCAGAGAGGCCTGCTAACATAAGCCAGTAATGAGATAAAAAATAAAAATGAGATTCTGGCTTTGGTCAATGCCCTGTTGCTGCCCGACAAGGTAAGCATTATTCATTTCCCGGGACAGCAGAAGGGGACTTCCAGGGCAGCAAAGGGGAATAACATGGCCGATCAGGAGGCTAAAGCAGCTGCTAGAGGAAACTCTGTCCCAGTGGTACTAACTGCTGAACTTTCCAGAGAAGAATGACTAAACTACTCAGAAATTGACTTAAAGTTAATGCAGCAAAAAAGGGGATATTTGACACCGATGTGGGGGCATGGATTGACTCTAAAGGTAAGATCATTCTACCACAGGAAGACGCTGAGAGATTAATTACTCAGATGCATAAGTGGACTCACTTGTGGGCAAAGAAATTGGCTGAAGTTGCCCGCCAATCCAAGTACTGAACACTAAACCTCACCGCCCTGACTGAGAGTAACTAGGGCATGTGAACCTTGCCAGAAGATAAACATAGGTAAGAGTTCCAGAGCACAGGGAAGTGGCTGAGAGGAACTGTGGCAGCCTTTTTGGAGTTAATGGCAAATTTTGAGTTAATGGCATCTGAACAGTGTAACCCTGCCTCTTCACTTTGGCTATTTTCCAAAGTCCAGTTTCTTATAAACTGACCTTGGTGGTCCTACAGCAGACTGCTCTGACCCTGAGAAAGTGTGTGTGTGCAACCATAGTAACCAGACAGCAGGCTCTGTGTAACCTTGAGTGAGTCTCCTACATGAGAAACTTCTTGTACTTTTCTGCCTACTTAAGTGTTAACCTGACGTCCATTAATTCGACACCTGTATCAGCAAGGAGACTCGGTGTCCTTCTCTGTGTCACCCTGTCTCTCTCTCTCTCTCTCCCACCCCTCTCTCAGGTGGTATTCAGGTGTCACTGCTGGCCAGTGACAAGGAACTAGACCTGGAATGCATTGGGAAGTGGATTTCACTGAAATTAAACCAGCCAGGTATGACAATAAATATCTCATGGTTTTTGTGGACACTTTCTCAGGATGGGTGGAAGCTTTTTCCATGAAGAAAGAAACCACCCTGTTCATGGCCAAAATGATTCTGGAAGACATTTTTCCTCGGTAAGGTATTCCAAAATTGGGTCAGACAATGGACCAACCTTTGTTGTTCAGGTAAGCCAGGAGGTGGCCAGGTCTCTGGGGCTTGACTGAAAGTTACATTGTGCTTATAGACCCCAAAGTTCAGGACAGGTAGATAGAATGAATAGAACTCTCAAAGAGACTCTTACCAAATTTACTATGGAGACTGATGGTGACTGGGTGGTGCTCCTTTCCTTGGCCCTCTCTAGAGTCAGAAATACTCCCTCCTGACTAGGCATAATTCCCTTCGAACTACTATATGGGGTTCCTGCTCCCCTGACTCTTCTTGGGGACTCCCTTGACATAACTAGTGGTAACTCTGACTTGTTTTCCAGTCTGAAAGTACTGCAACTTATTCAGAAAGAAATTTGGAGAAAGTTTGGAAGTGCATATGCACCTGGGTCCTTGGATGTGCCCCATCAGGTCCAGATGGGAGATCTGGTGTATGTGAGATGACACCACACCCAGAATCTGGAACCTTGGTGGAAGGGTCCTTATTGTGTTCTGCTTACCACCCCAACAGCTGTCAAAGCAGAGGGCATTACAGCTTGGATCCATGGGTCACACGTCAAGCCTGTTCTTCATCAACCTGCTGACACATGGAAAGTCCAAGCCTCCAGCAACCTGTTAAAACTGAAACTACTGAAACTCATCAGGGACAATGAACTCTTTGACCAGTAAAGTGGACAGACAATGGTACCTCTGGGTGGTGCTGTTTGTACTCAATTGGGTAACTATTGACTGGAGCTTTGGTGATCCTCACCAGGCTCACAAGGCCCTAAAAGCAATGCATGCTAAACCCTGTGATTGCAAGGGTGGGTGATGAATGGCAGAGCCTTACTTAATGGTGAGATTTGGAGCCCTAACAAGGCCTATGCTCAAGTTGAGTGTGGCCATACATGAGCATATAGAGCCCTACAAACTTCAGGGAGCACCCCAAGTTTAGAATGGCATTGTGTAACCAAGCCTAAAATGGTTCCTTATGTAAATGGGTGCCCCAGGCCTTGCACTTGTGATACCTATCAACACACTGTGCATAGCAGTTGCTATAGAGTTGTGCAACAATGTACTGGAAAAGATAACATCACCTATTTCACTGCCATATTGAACCAAGTCAGGGAGGAGATGAGGATAGACGATTGGTCCCACAATGTGCCAACAGGAGGCCATGGATCTAAATTACTCCAAGCCCCTTGTTTGGTGATGGTAAGGAAGCCTGTATGCTGAAGAAAGGTACCTCCCATTCACCTCTCAGATGGAGGAGGGGTTCAGGATCAGGTCAGACAAAAACAGGTTAAACAATGCATTGAAGAGTTAATAGAAAAAAGAATACTCGTCACTCAATTACCACCCTCTGGTTCTTCCTGATAGTAGAGGAAACTTTATTTTAGACCCCCAGACTGTAGATGTTATTACTGCCACTCATAGCCTCCTAAATGACACCAATCCTTTGCTTGCAAGTGATTGCTGGCTCCACCTCTGACAAGGACAGCCTGTTCCTCTGGATCTCACCCCTCTAATGCCACTTACTCCACTGCTGAGGGGTCCTGCCACTCAGCACCCCCTATGAGAGTGCAGCCTCTCTTCAAGCAAAATGTAACCTGTTTGACAAAACCCTACAAAAATGATAGCTCAGATCTACCTGTAGGGGATGCTACCTTTGCCATTTGTGATTCAACAATTGACATCTCCACAGCTCTCTGCCCTGACAATAACACTGTTTTCTTATGCAGGAATAATAAAGCCTATACGTTCTTGCCCACAGATTGGACTGGGACCTGTGTACAGGCAACTCCCTGATATTAGCATCATTCCAGGGGATGAGCCAGTCCCAATCCCCAGCTTTGAATTAATGGCTGGAAGAACGAAGAAAGCCATTCAGTTCATTCCTCTGTTAGTGGGAATTGGGCTGACTGCTTCCATAGGCGCTGGGTCAGCTGGTTTGGGTGTTTTATTTTATAAATACAAGAAACTGTCCCAACAGTAAATTAGTGGTGTACAATTGCTTTTGAGCACCATCAATGACCTCCAAGTCCAGCTCAATTCCTTAGGAGAAGTAGTTCTCCAGACCCAGAGGGGATTATACCTCCTTACGGCTGAAAAAGGAGGAATTTGCTTAGCAGTACAGGAGAAATGCTGTTTTTACACTAATAAATCAGGCATTGTTAAAGGAAAGATTAAAAAATTACAAAAAGATCTTGAAAAAAGGAGATTAGAATTAATAGAATCTCCTTTTTGGAATGGGTTTAATGGTCTGCTCCCCTATGTGCTTCTCTTACTTGGACCATTTGCTACTCTTTTGCTCCTTGTCACAATAGTACCCTGTATTGTTAACCGATTACTGGCCTTTGTAAGGGAATGTGTAAGTGTGGTTCAGGTCCTGATGCTCCAGAGGCAGTATCGATCTCTCTCTGAGGTTGATCCACAATTTTAGGGTTAAAATTGGAGCACAAAGAAAAGAGGGGGTGAGAGCCCACCTGAGAATGAAAACAACTGTAAAAGAAAAACAGCTGTGACTATTCCCATCCTTGAATTTAAAGCCAGAGGCATATGGCTCTCAAATGGGAGGATGAACTGCTCTGAGATAGCCTTGAATTGAATCCAGAGTCAGGTAGCTCTTGAAGGGCAGGGTGAATTGTTTTGAGAAAACTCACAAACAGCCAAAAACTGCAAACAACTAGCTGTAAACTATCTTCATGCTATTCTTGCTGACCAATCAATGTATAGAGCAAAAGTGGCCAGATTTTTAAGTATAAAAACACTGTGCTTTGCATGCTCTGGCTCATCTCCTGCCTTTGGAGGGGTGACCCTATCGCAATTGAAATAAAAAAAAAACAAAACAAACAAACAAAAAAAAAAAAAAATAATAAAAAAAAAAACCTTGCTTTTGCATTGAGTTGTGGTCTCTGGGAATTCCTGATAAGGGCCCAATCTTGAACTCCTGAGCTGTGAAACCCCAGGTCTTACAGGATAAATATAAAAGAAGTAAGTGGGTGAAATAACAGTAAATTTTTGAAATAGTTTTAAGCAATCATACTGTGAATTATCTACATAAAATCCCTATAATACATGTAAGTACATGCATGAATATGAACATGTTGCAACCTAAATACTTTTAATAATGCACATAGATATGTATAGTTCAACACTGGTCAAGGAAGCTTTTCCTTGAACCACAATCATGACTGAAAACTACAACCAATCACAAGGCAGAATTCTGGAGAACAGTCACATCTGATACATCTACAAAACAATTCCCAGATCTAAGACTCAGTGATCATGCATGACAGGAGGTAAAAAAAATTATATAAGGCAGAGGATCAGAGTATGTTCTGGTAATGTGTCTTCTAATAATACCAGAAGATACACCCATAAGATGGACTAATATAAAAAAATAAAGAAAAAAATGCTTACCAATATGCCTGTATAAAAACGAGCTGAAAATTGGAAATGCTAATAGATATGCAAAAGTGGTCTAGGAAGAAACAATTGTCATTAATCCTATGGAAAAAAAAATGTGCAAGGAATGGATAAATGCTGAGAGTGTGAGAAATTAAAAAACCAAGAATGAAATAGTGACCATTTCCAAGGTGAGAATGGAAGTGTGTGAGGGCAGTAGGAAGTAGAAGGGTATAGAGATTTAAAAGAGGAAATGGGAAAAACTTGAAGGGGGTATAATAATTTCGGAGGTAAGACAGAAAGAAATACAAAAGGGAAGATGGTAAGGTAAGGATGTCTGAAAAAGTAATATGGAATAATATTAGTAACTATCTAAGATATGTATAATCCATGTAAGCTGTTGTATAAAACTAAAATTTAGTTTAAATGAAATTTTGCCATCTGTGATGACAATTGTCCCTCCATCTAACAAAAACTCCAACACCAGGCATGAGAAATCAACTTTTGAGTTACTGGGAAGGGTTTTCTAAGAGAATCCTCAAGAATCATATGCTACTACCTATCTGAACTAAAAATTACAGTCCATTTCCAGCACGAAAAGATGCTGTTTGTTCGGTCTGAAATACCTGAAAATAACAGGATGCAGAATGAGGAACTAAGAAAATGAAGAGGTGCCGTGCTAACTCTTGAACTTTGAATTTCCACCAACTGCCAGCTTCTTGGAATATAACCATATAGTTTTCCTCAAGTGCCTGCTTTTTCAACAGTACATAACACGTTGAAGACATGCCATGTATGCTTGTGGGTGCTTGCGTTCCACTTAACATTCAACACAGTCCTGTCCAAAAGCTCCAATACCCCATCCACCCTCTTAGGAGCTGTCCAGTCTTTAAATCTATCTACCGCATTTCAGCTCCACTTCTAGCCACTCACGTTGTATTATAGGTGTTTCATAGACAAAAGAAATAAAGAAAGAAAGAAAGAAAGAAAGAAAGAAAGAAAGAAAGAAAGAAAGAAAGAAAGAAAAAAAAAAAGAAATAATCTATTTTATCTTGTATGCGACTGTGAAAAATCCTTATGACAGAACACTGAACTCATGATGAAATGTACCAGACACGGAAATTCCTAAAGCCAAGCACTCCATAGCCAGGGAACTACAAATAATCCCAGAGTGCATTGTGCCCGTCTGGGAGCCTCTATGAGAACTGCCTCAGAGCGAGGACTTGTGGGATTGTTTGTAGTAACATAGCCAGGTCTCAGTGTATCGTCCGCTTTGCCAGTCGCAGATGCAGAAATACAATTCCCAGAATGCTGCACGTACTGCTTACGGCCTCACAAGCCATTCTCCTCCTCCTTACTTAGCCTGGAGCTTTGTCAAGACCCAGAAGTATCCCCAGAAACGCTTTCCCGCGCCACAACGCTCACAGCGTTTTCCCTGGTCCCCGGAGTTCTGTAAATGTCCCGCCCTCGCCCCTCGCAGTCTTCAGGATCAGGAGCCTTTCAGAGCCAATTTGTGATGCCATCACCCCGCCCCCTGGTACAGGAAGTAAACACCCAGGTCTGCTGGAAGCCACTTGTGTGCAGGACAAATGTGCGCTTTGAATTCTCCTGATCAGATGCAGTCCAGTTGGTCCCTGGTCGCTGGAGAAGGGATCCTGGGGTCACTGCCCCGTTTTAAAATTAATTTCGAGTCTCCCAGTCAAAGCAGGACGAGTCTTGGCAAGGCAGAAATGCGCTCACATGGAAAATAAATATTTTTTAAATATTAAAAAAAAAAAAAAAAAAAAACTGGAGGCAGGAGATGGCTCAGAGGTAAACAACGTTGGCTGCTCTTCTAGAGGTCCTGATTTCAATTCCCAGCAACCACATGGGGGCTCACAGACATCTGTAATGGGATCTGGTGCCCTCTTCTGGTGCACAGTCAGAATGCTGTACAATGAGTGAATGGACAAATGGATGAATCTTAAAAAAAAAAAAAAAAGCCTACCTTTGTCATCGCAAAAGGCAGGGCTCTGTGACACAGAGAATCCCTCTCTTACCAAGGTTCCAGGTTCCATCCAAGGGACCACACGGTCGCGCTCAAACCATCTGGTGCCCTCTGGTGGCGCACACGTGTAACTTAATAACTAGCTTTATATATATGATGTTTTCATTTAATACTATGTATTTATTTCAATTTAATAAGAACAGACGAAGGTGTGTTTTGAGAGCAAGCTTCCCAGACTCCTGTGGAGTCAGGACGCAGGAGGTCTCTGTGCTAGATCAAAGCAGGGCCTGGGGCCACCCAACCAGTGTCCATCCTCCAGTGCCCTCCCCAACTTGATGGTAAGATTCTGCTGCTGAGAACAACACATTCACAAGTCATTGGACACAGCAAATCCCAGCTGGCACCTACTGAGAACTTTCACCCTTATAGACTACTGTTTGAGATACTAGAACATACACTGCATGCCACCAGAAGAGAAAAGTACACACCAACCCAGCCATACACCCTTCACTCTACAACAGTGACCTGCCTACAAGATTTGCTGGTGCGCTTGTGGCATTAAAGTCACAGAAGTGAGCAACTAATATCTAGTTGGGTTTCAGGAGGCCCACTCCATGAGAAGGAACCTTGATCCAATACTGCTTGAGTGGTCAGGAACCTGAGTCTACAAAGGCCAAGTACATAAGAGAAGTCAAAATGCTACAGTTGTGCTAAAGGAGCACAGCCATACTCACAGATTGGTGACTTGCTAGGCCATCATTGGAAACTTCCTCCTGCAGCAGATGGGAATAAATACAGAGACCCACATCCAGTCGATATGCAAACAGTGAGAGGTCTTGGACCATTCCACCCTAAATGAGATGCCTCCAAGAAACCCACGCCCCTAAGGGCTCAAGAAACTCTGTGTGCAGAGTGTAAGTGCCAGAGTGGTTGAAGGACACAAGGGTAACAAGGCCTTGTAAACACAGCAGGACCAACACATATATGAATGCACCCTGACCCACAAGCAAGCTCTTCTTTCACTTTCCCCTGTTGGGGTTGCCTCGCCAGGCAAAGAGTGTGTGCTCAGTTCTGATGTGGCTTGATATGCTTGGGTGGGTGGATGTGCACAGGAGAGGCAGGGTGATCCCCTTCTCTGAGGAGCCAGGTGAGGGATGATAGGGGAAACAGGGAGGGTAGGACTGGGAGGAGAAGAGGGAGGGGTTTAAAACAGGGATGTAAAATGAATAAATAAAAATTTAAAAAATAAAAATAAGAAATGAGGGGGCAGGAGAGATAGCACAGAGTTTAAGATCACAGACTGCTCTTCCAGAGGTCCTGAGCTCAATTCCCAGCACCCACATGGTGGCTCATAGCAATCTATCGTGAGACCTGGCACCCTCCTCTGGTGTGCAGACAGAATAGTTTACAAATAATAAACAAATCTCCCATACTAAAGAGAACTACACCATGAATCATAAATAAATAAAGTTTCCTCCCAAAAGACCACTCATTCCCTTTTAATCATCATCATCATCATAATAATAATAATAATAAAAAGAAAATCTTAGTTGTCTCAAAGGGACTCTCATTGAGGCAAAAAAACAGACTAATGTGTAGGTCCCATGAGAAGCAATAGATGACAACAGAAAAACTCAAGGTTATACTGTGGGTTGTCAATGCTGCCTCTTCAGGAACCAGGCATCCACCTGGTACACAGGCACACCTATCCACGCAGGCAAAACAGTCATACCTGTAAAATAAACAAATAGATCAGATTTATACTTCTTTAGAAGAGGGGGGAAAAGCAAAAGGGTCCATTAGTAAGTAAATCTAGTTAATTGCACACAGAGCTTCAGCTTAAATTTATGTATTTCCAGTTTAAATGTGTCCAGTTTAAATTCCCCTGCTCAGCCAAGGTCCAGCCAGTCCCTGCTCACTGCAGAAGGAATCCTGGGGTCCCTGCCCCCCTTTCTTTTAGTGATTGCAAACTCTCCCAGTCAAAACAGAGCTGGTCCCAGGAAGGCAGACAGAGATTATAAATCATTCTTAAAGACTATAACAAGAAGCCAGGTGTGGTGTCGCATGCCTGTGGCTGTCAGTGGGCAAGCAGAGGCTGGTGTGTGAGTTCCAGGCCATCTGGGTTTGCAAAACGAGTTCAGGACATGCAAGGCCACAAGAGAAACCCTCTCTCAAAAGGAAGGGTTTGCACCCCTGCCAGCTCTTCACACTCACATGTCCTAAGTCATAAAGTATGACTTCAACCAGGCTATAAGAAAGTCCTGCCAAGCACAGTGCACACACCTTTAATCCCAACACTCGGGAGGCAGAGGCAGGTAGATGTCTGTGAGTATGTCTGGGAGTTTGAGGCCAGCCTGGTATACAATGAGGCCTGGACAGCCAGGGCTACACAGAGAAAACCTGTCTCAAAAACCCAAATTAATAACAATAATGATGATAATAATAATAAGATTGAAATAAAAAAAAAAAAATCAGAGCGAGGCCTGTTGGCACATTGCCAGGTTCCTTTCACAAGGAAGGCAGACAGTAGAGTTTATGGGAAACATAGCAGATGGAAGAAAGATTTGAAACTTCATTTTATTTCATTTTTAAAATCTCAATTACATTAATTCTTAGTGTATTTCAGAGACCAAAGGCTTAAAATCAGTGGGTATTGTTTTAAAGTTTAAAGTATAAGCATGAATAAAGGCTAGGTAGTTGGAGACATGTCCAGCCTCCTTCGGGGAGGAACTAGCCTTAATGCCCTGAGGGGACAAATTAGCCTTACTGCACTCTTTCCTGCCCACTAATTATATAGTTGCTAGGAAACATGCCCATAGGACCAGGCCAGAACTGCTTGTAGTCTTGCTGCCCAAAGTAACCAATCATTTCAAACTCAGTTTCCCTTACACAATCATGTAATGCCAAAGCATGTAAGTCCCTGCTTGCAGTTTTGCCCCATAAAAACCTTGCTTCCCTAGATCTCAGGGCTACATTACTCTCCTGTGTCCACAGGAAGTTTGTGTCCCATGTCCAAACACGTATACAATTTTAAAAACCTCATGTATTTACAGCAGAGTGTATCCCTGGTCTTTTGGGGTTCCCAAACTGGGCATAACAGTTTCACTCTGAATGAGACCATTAGTAATTTATAAACATCTCCCAATGACAATAAACACTTGTAGCCACAGAAAACAACCCAAAACCTACCCAATCCCCTTAAGGAAAATAGGACATCATTCTCATTGATTTCTTCTAGCTGACATTTTGGACATGCAGAAATCCTTTTGGGGCCCAAAGAAAATTGAAAAATGTTTAATTAAGCAAGCAATATTTGTGCTCCAGTCTTTGAATGTTGAGAAAATAATAAAAGTCCTGTTTAGAACAGTTTAAAATGCTGGACCAATTAAGATTTGTAGCTTTCTTCAAAGCTCTCTTGGGAGCAGGCCGTGATGAGAAACAGCAATTGAAGTTGTTGAGGCAGGAACAAGCACAATTCTGGAACATGCAAGATACTGGAACAGATGTGTCAATGTCTCAGCATGCTGGAAGAAAAATTCTGTCAGGTTTGGTCCAGCATCTCCAGTATTCACTCCTTTTGTTCTAAAAACATATAATTTCTCACAAGCATTACACAGTTCTAAAATTATAAATGTATGAGATGTTCAGAATAAAATTGAACTGTGAACCAATTTTGTCAATGCCAATTAAAAGAATGGCATAATAAATTTTGAGGATATTATAGACAAGGATTTATTGGCCATGTACTGCTGAAGTTCTGGTTAGAGACTTTCTTTTTTATGTCTCAGTCAGTTTTAGAGTTGTTCCCATGTGAAGGGATAATCAATTTATATTACCTGTTCTGTTTCGTCTTCTTGATTTCTCTCTTCTTGTGTGTGGCCAAGGTCTTCAGGTGGTCTTCCTCTGTGATATCTGATTTTTATTAGTTTTGAAGGAACCCATAATTTCTCTTCTCCCGTGTGAACATATGCAAAACCTCTTCCCCAGTGTAACACATTCCCTACTGTCCATTGTGAAGTTAAGTATCTTTGAAATATATAGGCTGAAATAATTCAGCAGGTTTTTTTCTATAACCCAGTGTCTTTGTGCAGCTGTTGTTTGTTGTTTATTAACATTTAAGAAATTTAAGGTCAATAAAGCATTATGTAATCTATCTCTGTGGTGTTTTAATACCCCTCTCCGTTGGTTAAGCATGTCCCTTAAAGTAAGTTTCGATTTTTCAATGGCTCCTTGGCTGGCAGGATTGTGAGGTATACCTGTTACATGTTTTATCTTATAATATGTAAAAAAAAATCTTTCCATTTTATTAGAGACATATGCTTTAGCATTATCAGTCTTAATTTGTGTAGGCATAACCATAACTTCCATCATTTGTAATAAATGTGTAATAACTGAATCAGCCTTCTCAGAACTTATGGCTTTTGTTCATTGGAACCCTGAATGTGTGTCTATAGTATGGTGCACATATATCAGTTTACCAAACTCTATAAAATAAAATACATGATTTGCCAAATTTCATTTCTTTGGTTACCATTAGGGTTACTTCCTTCAGGTAGTGGAGTTTAGTTATATAAAGAACAAGTGGGACATTTTCGTACAATTACTTTGGCTTGTTGCCAAGTGATAGAAAACTCTCTTTTTAAACCTTTGCTGTTAACATGGTGTTTTTAAAATGAAATTCTGAGGCCTCTAACCCACTTCCTGTCAATAGGTGACCAATTTCATCATTGGCGTCTGCTAGAGGGCCTTGTGGTCCCATATCAGATCTGATCTATGTTATATACAATTGATTATTTCTATTTCTGATTACTCTTTGTAATTGAAGAAACAGTGAAGTTAAGTCCAAATTATCCTGAATTAGATCAGCAGTTTCTATATGCAGAACAACTCTTTCTGCATATTGTGAGTCAGTGACTATATTAAGAGATTCTTGAAAATTTGATAACACCAAGAGAATTGTATATAATTTTGATTTTTGAACTGAATCATATGGATTCAGTTTTTAAGGTTTTATTTTGTTTGTGTGCCAAAAATATCCATTCTAAGACCGTACTCCTTCTGCATAAGAATTCCTGTGGGTGAATGAGTGAAAAACAAGATAACCAAAATACAGGCCCTCTTTGGATCAATATGGTCTATATATGCATCTGTAATTTTCTTTCTACCAGAGCCAATTCAGTTTCATCTTCAGTTGATAACGTTCTTGGACTTTTAAAGTCCTTATCATCCTGTAAGGTTTGATATAAGTTACTTAGCTCTTGAGTAGCTAAACTGAAGGTAGGCTATAGCCAGTTAATATCTCACAGCAATTTTTGAAAATAATTGAGAGTTCTTAATTGGGTTCTTCTAATTTATACTTTTTGTGGTCGAGTATTTTGTAGGCCCATTTTTTATCCTAGGTAATTAATAGAATCTCTTCTTTGTACTTTTTTGGGAGCAATCTCCAGCCCCCCACAAGGCAAAGTTCCATTTATTTCATCAAAAATATTTTCTAATTTTTTTTCTATCTTAATCAGCTAATAAGATAGCATCCATATAGTGGTAAATTATGGATTGAGGAAAGTGCTTACGAATTACCTCCAACGGTTGTTGTACAAAATATTGGCACAAATAGGACTGTTCAACATCTCCTGTGGTAAGACCCTCGAGTGATATTTCTTTATTGGACAGCTTCTACTCAAAGTGGGTGCTGAGAAAGCAAACCTTTCCCTATCATGCTCGTGTAAAGGAATTGTGAAAAAGCAATCCTTTATTTTTTTTCTGGTATTTCTTTTTTTTTAAATTTAACTTTTCTTAATTACACTTTCTTCATTCTGTATTCCCCCATAAGCCTGTCCCTCCTCCCCTCCCGATCCCTCCCTCCCTCCCCTTTCTGCACACATGCTCCTCCCCAAGTCCACTGATAGGGGAGGTCCTCCTCTCCTTCTTTCTGATCTTAGTCTATCAGTTCTTATCACGAGTGGCTACATTGTCATCTACTGTGGCCTGGTAGGGCTGCTCCCCCCTCAGGGGGAAGTGATCAAAGAGCAGGCCAATCAGATTATGTCAGAGGTAGTCCCTCTTCCCATTATTATGTGACCCACTTGGACACTAAACTACCATGGGCTACATCTGTGCAGGGGTTCTAAGTTATCTCCATGCATAGTCCTTCGTTGGAGTATGGCTGAGCACAATGTGATAGTTAATGATGATTGATCCAATCCCAGTTCTCCATGCCAGGGAACATGGATCAAATCTCCTTCCTAGTAGTTCCCATATGGGCATTGAATGAGATAAACAAAGACACAACCTGACACACCATGAGAAGAAGCTTCAACTGGAGAACCATAGTCGACTTTGCTGAGCCTGATGGCCAATGGTCGGGCAGAGTGAAGGGAATTTTAGGTAAGAAGTGGGAAATAGCAAGAGCTGGAGAGGACAGGAACCCCACAAGGAGAGCAACAAAAGCAATCCTTTAGTCAACCACCATAACAGGCCATTGTTTAGGTAACAAGGAAGACAATGGGATTCTGGATTATAACGATCTCATTGGCTGAATAATTTTGTTAATGGCTCTTAGATCTGTTAACATCCTCCATTGGCCAGATTTCTTTTTGATGACAAATACCGGAGATTTCCAAGGGCTGTTGGACTCCTCTATATGCTGAGCCTCCAGTTGTTCCAGGACTAGCTTTTCTAGTACCAGTAATTTTTCTTTACTCATAGACCATTGTTCAATCCAAATAGGTTGGTCAGCCAACCACCTTGGTAAGGTTGTGGGGGGTTTATTAGCAGTGGCTTCCCAACATGAAGTTGAAAAGACAGCCTCTGTTGTATTTTGTTTATGGACAGCCTGGACAGTCTGAAACTGTTTTTGATGACATTTTTTAATAATTTTAGTTTCTTTATCAGGAGTATTACCTGTTTTTTGGGTTGTCTCATAACGTGGGGGGATGTTAATCTGGGTCTTCCATTGTTGTAACAGATCTCTTCCCCATAAGTTTATGGCTATCTCAGCCACATATGGCCTTAATTTTCCTATTTGACCTTCTAGCCCTAATACATTTAAGACCTGTGACATGTTGTTTTACTTTAGATAAAGTTCCAACTCCTTGGAATTCTATATCCACCTCTTGAATTGGCTGATTTGGGGGTCAGAATTTAGGAGTGATAATTGTGACATCAGCCCCAGTATCCACCATACCTTCAATTTCAATATTATTTAAGATTATCTTTAACTTTGGCCTATGATCAATTATAGAGGTTTGCCAATATATTTGTGTTTTTTCCCTTCCTGTTTGTTTGTTTGTTTGTTTGTTTGCTTTATCTAGAAAACCTACCCTGGCCTCACTGTTGAAGTTTTTAATGTTTATTCCCAGAGCAGTGGCATTTAACTTTCTTGTGGAAGAGTATCCCTGTCCTGTATTGGGGCCTTAGAAAGGCCCCCTCAGGCATATTTTATAAAGGATTACCCCTTTTATCTGTGCTATACATTCACTAATCCAATGTCAACCCTTGCCACATCTTCTGCATATTCTAGGAAGTTTAGGCTCCCTTTTTGAATTATTTTGTTTTTTCTCGTAACTCCGTTTGCAGCAACCTTGTCCATTAAAATTAAGACAAGTCCCAATGTCTTTAGGGGTAGATTCTCCTAGCAAGGCCAAATTGGGTGAATGAGGCCTGATGTCAATCATATATATAACCGATTCATGTATTTGTGCACACCTTGATTTTAATGGCTGTATTACTTCTTTGCATTCAAAATTTTGCATTTTCAAAAGCTAAACATTCTATTAGTGCTTTTCTAGCTAGTGGAACTGATATACTTGTATCCCCAGCTGAGGTCAATCTTTGTAAAACATTACTGAATGTTTCACATGGAGCTTGTATGACCTGAGAGAATGGCTCAATCCTTTTTCCTGATTCCTCAACTTTGTCCCAGGTATTTAAGGCTGCTAGATGACATAATGCTAAGGTTTCTTCATTATATACAGCTTGCATCTCTGTGTCAGCTTATTGGCCATCACCAAGCATTGTTCCTTAGAAACACCAACAACCATGGCTCTATTATTGTATGCTATCTCTCTAGCCTCTTCTCTTCACCATAATAGCCATTGTAAATATGGCTCAGGTTCTTTTGTTGGCTTTGCCATATCCTCCCAGTCCTTTGCTATTACTCTACTCATTGGCCAGGAAGTCAGCATTTGTTTTACAAATGGTGAATTCATTCCAAAATTGGTGACACTTTCTTTAAATTTTCTCAGTTCTAGCACTTCCACAGGATGCCATTCAGCCTCATGGTAATCCTGTGGGAGATCATCATCTGCTGGTCTCTGTTGTACACTGACTGGATAAGCTAATGTTTGTTTTCTAACCACCTTTGTTTGGCTTTCTTTATTATTATCCTTTGCCTCTGCCTGAGTATTTTCTTTACTTAGTATTCTAAACTCTTTTTTTTAAAGTCTGTACCCGTATTTCACACCTATCTCTCTGTTGTTTGTTTTGTCCAATAATCTCTTGTTTTATGCCTCCCTTCTAACTTTTAATTTTTTTCTTTATAGTGTTCTAGTTGTTTGTGTTTTCCACTATCTTTTCAAAAACCTCTACCATATTTCCCTGTTGTTTCTTATGTTCTTTAAGTTTTTGTAAATCTTCTTTTATGTCCTGTTTCTAACATTTGTTATTTCTTTATATTGTTCTACTTGTTTTATGTGTTGTTCCAGTATCTTTTTGAAAGCCTTTGCCTTTGAGAAGACATAAAAGGCTAAATCAATTATTAAAGTTAAATTGAGGAATATTAATGTAACCATAGTCATAATTTCTAAACTTTCCTTTATTTCTGTCTTAAAAACATAAAAGAGATTATCAGCCAAGCTCAATGAAGTCTGTTTCAATGTTTCTCTCATCCTTTTAGACTGTAGTGGCAACCAGTTTTATTCAGTCTCAGGTTTCCCCAAAGTAGGCTGTCTTTTGCTCTAAGGCATGTTTAAGAATCACTTTTAAAGAGCCAGTAATTTATCTGGAAGTTTTTAGGTTTAAAGTTTGTGTTGTATTGCTGAGAGCTTATTCCTCTCCCCACCAAATTATATTAATGTAGGATTTAAAGGGTGTGGATACTTAGATTAGTTGGGTGCCCTTTGTTGTAGATTATTAATATTTACCATTGATAAATATTTTGGTTAAGCAGTGGTTATTCCTAAACAGCTGTATAACCAAATCACCACACAGAGACTAGGATTTAATTAATTAACCTAGAGCACAATGTTGGCCAACAGTTACTCCATCCTAAACCTCCAAGCCCGCAGTTTCCTACCATTCAGATTCACCCATCATACTTGCTTTTTGTGATATTTTAGTTCCAGTTAATTTCTGCATGTGGTGTCAAGACCTCTCCTGCAGATTCTCCTCTCCTCTCCTGCCTCCTACCTCTTCCTCCCACTCTGGACCAGGATGTTTCACCCTATCCTCTCCATTGCTCAGTATTGGGGCTGGTTGTTTTAATTGGCAATATAGAGAACAAATGGTGGCATGTTTATGCAAACTTGAGACAGGTGATGCTTAGAAAAAGCATCACACTGCAATACCTGGATTGAAACCAGACAGTGGAGGAGAGAAATCAGCATTTGAATGAACAAGGGTAAATTGTATACATTCCAAAAAAAGAACATTATACCAATATAATCCCTTGTATTATATTAGAACAACATGGTCTAAAGCTAGACCTCAATAGTAACAAACAATAGTAAACAGCCTGCATATGCATGGAAACTGAACTCTACTCAATGACAGCTGGATTATGGAAGAAATAAACTAATTAGGCTTTCTAGAATTTAACAAAAATGAAGGCACAACTTACCCAAACTAATGAGACATAATGAAAGTAATTCTATGAGGAAAGTTCATAGAACTAAGTGCCTTCATAAAGAAATCTGAGGCATCTCAAATAAACATAACAACACATGTGAAAGACTTAGTCAAAAGGAAGCGGACATACACAAGAGGAGTAGAAATAATCAAACTTAGGGCAGAAATCAATAAATTAGAAACAAAGAAAACAATTCGAAGAATAAACAAAAGCAAGAGCAGGTTCTTGGAGAAAATAACAAAGATAGACAAACCTTTAGCCTAACTAACGAAAACACAGAGAGACACTATACAAATCAGCAAGATCAGAAAATAAAAGGGAGTATGATTACAGACACTGAAGAAATTCAAAGAATCATTAGGTTTTACCTTAAAAGTCTATATGCCACAAAATTTGAAAATCTAAATGAAATGGAATATTTTCTTGCTAGATTCCACTTATCAAAGTTGAATCTGGATCAGGTAACTAAATTAATAGACCTATATGCCCTAATGAAATAGAAGCAGTCATCAAAAGTCTCTCTGCCAAACAAAGCCTGATGGTTTCAGCAGAGATCTTCAAATAAGAGGTAACGCCAATACTCTTCAAACTATTTCACAAAACAGAAAAAGAAGGAACATTACCAAACTCATTCTATGAGGCTACATTCACCTTGATACCTAAACCTCACAAAAACTAACTAAAAGGCAGGGATACACTAAGAAAGATAATTTCAGACCATTCTCTCTTATAAATATTGAAACAAAATACTCAATAAAATACTCACAAAATGAATCCAAGAAAACATCAAAGATCTAATCTACCATGACCAGGTAGGCTTCATTCTAGGCATGCAGGGGAGGTACAATAAACAGAAATCCATCAGTGTAATCCACCCATAAGCAAACTGAAAAAGAAAAACCACATGATCATCTCAATAGATGCTGAAAAGCATTTAATAAAATCGAAGCTCAATTAATGTTTAAAGTCTTGGAGATATCAGAGATAAAAGGCACATGCCTAAACACAGCAAAGATAATATACAACAAGCCTATAGCAAACTCAATGGAAAGCAATTTAAGTAAATCCCACTGAAATCAGAGACAATTCAAGTTTGATCACTCTCTCCTTTCTCTTCAACTTAGTACTGGAAGTTCTAGGTAGAGCAGTAAAACAACTAAAGGAAATGAAGGAGATACAAAGCAGAAAGGAAGAAGTCAAAGTATGACTATTCACAAATGATATGATAAGTACACATGAGTGACCCTAAAAATTCTACCAGAGAACTACTACAGCTGATAAACACCTTCAGCAAAGTGGCTGGATACAAAGTTACCAAAAAATATCTGAAACCCTCTTGTATAAAAGACAAGAGGGCTGAGAAAGAAATTAGGGAAAAAACAACAACCTTGCAATCGCCACAAATAACATAAAGTGCACTGGTGTGACTAACCAAGCAAGTGAAAAATCTGTATAAAAGAAAAACAAAACAAAACAAAAAACTTCAAGTCGTTGAAGAAGGAAATTGAAGAAGATATCATAAGATGGAACGATCTCCCATACTCATGGATCAGTAGGAATAACAGCAAAATGGTCATCCTACCAAAAGAAATGTAGAGATTCAATGCAATTTCCATCAAAATACCAACACAATTGTTTACAAACCTTGAAAGAACAATTCTCAACATCACATAAAAACACAAAAAAAGCCAGAATAGTTAAAAGAATCCAGTACAATAAATAACTTCTGGAGGTATCTCCATCCTAGATCTTAAGGTGTACTCCAGAGAAACAGTAAAAACGGTGTGGTACTGGCATAGAAACAGAATGGTGGATCAATGGAATTAAATCAAAGACCCAGAAATAAACCCACACACCTACAAAGCCTGATTTTTGACAAAGAAGGCAAAACAAATCAATGGAAAAAGAACATCTTCAACCAATGGTGCTTGTCTAACTGGATGTCCACATATAGAAAGATACAAATAGATCCATACTTATCACTCTGCACAAAAGTAAAGTCCTTGTGGATTAAATACCTCAACATAAAACTAACACTCTTAATCTGTTATTTAAAAAAGTGAGGAAGAAGCTTGAACACATTGGCACAAAAGAGAACTTCCTGAACAGAACACCAGCAGCACAAGCTCTGAGATCAAAAATCAATAAATGGCATTTCATGAAACCTAAAAGCTTCTCTGAAGCAAAGGACGCTGTCAGCAGAAAAAATGATGGTGTACACACTGGGAAAGGATCTTCACCAACTCTACATCTGACAGAAGGCTAATATCCAGAATATATAAATAACCCAGCAAATCAAATAATCCAACTTAAAATATGGTTCAAGGCTAAACAGAAATTCTCAACAGAGAAATATTGAATGGTGTAGAAACACTGTAAAATGCTCAACATCCTTAAAAATCTGAGAAATGAAAATCAAAACGACTCTGAGACTCCACCTCTCACCCATCAGAATGACTAAGATAAATAACTCAAAGGACAACTCATGCTGGAGAAGATGTGCAGAAAGGAGAACCCTCCTCCATTGCTGGTAGAATGTAAACTTGTATAACCACTTTGGAAATCAGTCTGGCACTTTCTCAGAAAACTAGGAATACTGCTACCCCAAGACCCAGCTAAACACCTCCTAGACATATATCAGAAAGATGCTCAAACATACAACAAGGACATTTGCTCAGCTATGACTATAACAGCTTTATTCATAATAGCCAGTAGCTGGAATCAAACTAGATGTCCCTCAATGGGGGAATGGATACAGAAATTGTGGTAGATTTACACAAGGAAATAATACTGAGGTATTAAAAACAAGAAAATCATGAAATTTGCAGGCAAATGGATGGAACTAAAAATGATCACCCTGAGTGATGTATCCCAGAAGCAGAAATACATGTATGGTATATATTCACTTACAGGTGGATATTACCCATACAATATAGATTGGACATACTAAAATCTACAGACTTTAAAAAGCTAAAGTACAGGGAGAAACATAGGGAAGATGCTTAATTCTTATTCAGAAAAGAAAACAGGATAGATGCCTTAGAAGAGAGAGAACAGGATAGGAGCCTTCCATGGATGAACACTAAGTGACTCCACTCAAGAGGTGATTGAAGCAGATGCAGAGACCCACAGCAAAATTTTGTATAGAGCACAAAAAGTCTTATTGAAGAAGTGGGAGATAGAAGGACCTAAAGGAGTAAGGAGTCACACAAGGAGACCAACAAAGACAAAATAATCTGGGTCCTGGGGCCCTGCAGACTGATGCATCAACCAAAGAGCATGAGAGGACTTAGACCCCCTGCTCAGATGTAGCCCATAGACACTTCAGTCTCCTATGGGATTTCTAGTAAGGGGAGAAGAGACAGTGTCTGAACTCAGTTGCCTGATTCCTGATCACTTCTCACTGGTGGGGACAACTAGTAAGCCCACAGATGAAGAGGATACAGGGAGTCTTAATGGAAACTGATAGGCTAGGGACTGATAGGACCTTCCCTATCAGAGGACTACAGGAGAAGGATAGGGGGAGAGGGGGGAGGAATAGTGGGACATAGAGTAGATGAGGGAGGGGGCTACAATTGGGATACAAGGTGAATATATTGTAAAAATTAATGATAAACATGGGTGACAGAATGAAGCATAAATAAGACACAATTTACTGAGAAACACACACAAAAATACTCACCATCTTTAATCATAGATCTAGCAAGAAAAAACAAAACCTAGGCAACCATTACCTCAAATGACAAATAATGTATGTTTAGTGTCCTTCTTGGTACTATAGTAAAAGAAAATGTGATAGGATGCATACAATATCATTGGAAATCTTTCTTCATGGACTGAACATGGAGTGAATTGTAGGAGTTGCGATGTTGATTTACTTTATCCCCACAGATCAGCAGGAGTGTATCTCTTGCTGAGTTCAAGAGTACCCAAACCTTGAGAGAAACCAGTGCCTGCCCATGGCAGTGACCTTCCTGTCCTTTGAGGATCCTCTGGGCTTGGCCCTGGCCTGCATGGCTCTGTGCTTATCTGTTAACACAGCTGTTATTTTTGGGATCTTTCTCAAGCACCATGACTCACCCATCATTAAGTCTAATAACTGGACTATAATAAAATGCCTTAGTGTCTTAAATGAAATTATTTACCCCTACTCTTAGTAAGTTTATATAAAATGTATATCTAACCATAACTAAAAGAGTTCTCCATTTAAACAATTTTATATCGATACACTATTTTAGAATAGAAACTACTTCTGAAAACACATTTTAGCCTCTTTTGGATATATGCCTAGGAGCGGTATGGCTGGATCTTGAGGAAGCACTATTCCTAGTTGTCTGAGAAAGCACCAGATTTATTTTCAGAGTGGTTGTACAAGTTTACATTCCCACCAGCAGTGGAGAAGGCTCAAGTACACAATAAGGACATTTGCTCAACCATATTTGTAGCAGCTTTATTTGTAATAGCCAGAAGCTGGAAACAGCCCAGATGCCCATCAACTGAAGAATGGATGCAGAAATTGTGGTACATCTATACAATGGTATTACTCAGCAATTAAAAATAAGGAAATCATGAAATTTGCAGGTAAATGGTGGGACCTGGAAAGGATCATCCTGAGTGAGTTGTCCCAGAAGCAAAAAGACACACACAGTATATACACTCACTCATATAAACATACAACATAGGATAAACCCACTAAAATCTGTACATCTAAACAAACTAAGCAAAAGAGAGGGCCCTAACTAAAATGCTCAATCCCCATTCTGAAAGGCAAAGAGGATGGATATCAGAAGAAGAAGAAAACAGGAAACAACCTAGGAACCTGCCACAGAGGGCCTCTGAAAGCCTCTGCCCTGCAGACTATCAAAGCAGATGCTGAGCCTGATGGCCAACTGTTGGACAGAGTGAATGGAATTTTATGTAAGAAGTGGGAAATAGTAAGAGCTGGAGAGGACAGGAACTCCACAAGGAGAGCAACAGAGCAAGAAAATTTGAACACAGGGAACTTCCCAGAGACTCATACTCCAGCCAGGAACTATTCATGGAGATAACCTAGAACCCCTGCACAGACGTAGCCCATGGCAGTTCAGTGTCCAAGTGGGTTCCATAGTAATGGGAAGAGGGACTGCCTCTGACATAATATGATTGGCCTGCTCTTTGATCACCTCCTCCTGAGGGGGGAGCAGCCTTACGAGGGCACAGAAGATGACAATGCATCCACTTCTGATGCGAACTTATAGACTAAGATCAGAAAGAAGGAGAGGAGGACCTCCCCTATCAGTGGACTTGGGGAGGGGCATGCATGCAGAAAGGGAAGGAAGGGTGTGATCGGGAGGGGAGGAGTGAGGGGCTTATGGAGGGATACAAAACGAATAAAGTGTAATTAATAATAATAAGAAGAAAGACAGAAAAAAAGTGTTCTGTGTATATTTTTAAAATCTCAGTAACCAAAATGTTGTAATTTATGTAAGAAATATTAATTTATTTATATATTATTATTTATTCTTCCATCCTTTTTTCTTCCATTTTTCACCCTCCAGAATTTTAAGTAAATACTCTTTGCTCTTTTGAAAATTCAAGCCACTCTTTCATAAACTATTTTTATATGCTTAACATGTCAAATTTTGATTTGTAATATATTATGCTATATTATGATACCAGGAATATATAACAAACCACTGAATTTTATCAAGGGTATTTATTATAAATAGTATTACAGGAAAAGGAAAATGTGTAGAAATGAAATAGTATTCTTTTCAGTTGTTGTTAGGAGACAGTTGCATAAGTCTAGTCATCCCGGAAAAAAAAAAACACATTTTTATTGATTATTACAGTTAATTCACTTTGTATACTGAATGTAGGCCTGTCCCTCACCTTCTGCCTGTCACAACCTACCTCCTTCTTCTCTCTCTATACCCCTCTCCTAGCCCACTTATAGGGAAGTCCTCCTCCCTACTATATTATACTAGCCTATCTTATTAGAACTCACTAGGAATGGCTGTACCTGCTTCTTCTATGGTCTGGCAAGGCTGCACCTCTCAGGAGTAGGTGATCAAAGAGCCAGCCACTGAGTTCATGTCAGAGAAAGCCCTTGCTACCCTTACTAGGAAATCCACATGGAGACTGAGATACTTATGGGCTACATCTGAACAGGGGCTCTAGTTGTTCTCCATGCATGGTCCTTGGTTGGAGCAGGAACCCCAGGGCCCATATTTATTTTTGCTCTTTTGGTCTCCTTGTGGAATGCCTGGCCCATCCAGATCTTTATCTGCTGAATCTTCCAAATGATTCTGTGCTCTCTACCCAAAGTTTTGCTATCAGTCTAAGCATCTGCTTCAATACCCTCCTAGGTAGATTCTTTTAGAGGCCCTCTGTGCTAGGTTCCTGCCCTGTTCCCTGTCTTCTCACGTTAACAATGTCTATCCCATTTGCCTTTCTGAATGAGGATTAAGCATCTTCCCTATGGTCCTCCCTGTTGGTTAGCTTCCTTAGGACTATAGATTTTTGTATGCTTCATTCTATATTACATGACTAATATCAACTTGGAAGTGAGTATATACCATGTGTGTCTTTCTGAGTCTGATACCTCACTGAAGATGTTCTTTCCTAGTTTTATCCATTTGCCTGCTGATTTCCTTGTTAGTAAATACCGAGTAGTACTGCACTGTGTAAATGTGCCACAATTTCTATATCCACTCCTCAGTTGTGTGACATCATCTAGGTTGTTTCCAGACTCTGGCTATTATGAACAAAGCTGCTATGAGAATAGTTGAGCAAATGTCCTTGTTGTATGGTTGAGAATCTTCTGAATGTATGCCCATGGGTGGTATAGCTGAATCTTGAAGTAGCATTATTCATAATTTTCTGAGAAAGCACCAGTCTGATTTCCAAAGTGGTTGTACAAGTTTACATTTCCACCATCAATGGAGGAGTTTTCCCTTTTCTTCACATCCAATCCAGCATGTGTTGCAGATGATGTGATAGTACACATGAATAACCCTAAAAATTCACCAGGGAACTCCTACTACTGATAAACACCTTCAGTACAGTGGATGGATACAAAATTAAATATAAAATATATCTTAAGCCTTCCTGTATACAAAAGACAAAACTTTAAGGAAGATATGAGAAGATGGAAAGATCTCCCATGCTCCAAGATTGGTGGGATTAACAGTAAAAAATGGCCGCTCTACCAAAAGAAATCTGCAGACTCAATTGAATTAGTTCTATAGAGCAACAGTAATAAAAAATGGCATGAAACTGGCACCTGTACTTTAAATCTAAAAGGGGTGTGCATCTACTCATTAATCATTTTTATTAAATCATCAAGAAGCTGAGGGGAAAAAAAACAAATATAGGAGAATCTCAGTTTTAGAGATTCTCAGTTTTAGACCCAGTTTGAGAGTACCCAGACTGCCAATGCTACCTTGGACTATTCTTTCAGCTCATCAGCCTTAAAACATCCCTGGCTTTACTATTAATAGTGTACTTTTATTAACTTTAAATTGTTCTCTAAGATTTTTACACCAGAGCCATAAGCAAAAACATCTTCCCTGACCTTGTTAAACAATCTATTTTTCCAAATTGTTTCTAAGTATAATGGTGATTGCTAACAATCTACATCTATGGCTCCTTTCAAGGACAATGGTTAATTCATTAATCTGCTCCAGTAAACAGGTGGAAAGAGATCAAGCATTGTTAATTTTAAATGCCAGTGATATTGCCCAGTGATGGGCTAGAAGCCTCCTTATAGTTTTCATACTCCTCATGTTTTGAGGAATATGGGCATCATAAGGGCAACAAGCAGAGATATGCTACATAAGAGTTCAAAGTCCTCAGGAAAAGCAGTTCTTGGGATTATGCTTCTCCAAGACAAACTCATCGTGACTATGTTAACAGGAGAGCCATATTCCATGAGTTCTACAGCTGTGCTGTTGCTGCTGCATGGCTCTTGACAGGACCAGGTAGCCAAAATAGTTTGCCTATATATGGATGGGGGGGGGAGTAAGGTTAGCTCAGGCCCTGGGAAGGAGAATTCAGGGCATTTTATGGGCTATACTATCCTGGAGGAACAGATAACATGGAAGGACTGAAGGATTGCTGGGAGAAAATGGCAGGTAGGTTTAATTTGATATGTTATCTAGGAACCTCTGCCATTAGTTCCAGGTTTGAATCCTACTTATATGTTAACACAAACTTCAGAGAGAGAAGAATGGTCTCCATTGGATAATGATTATCAAGTGAGCCCACAGGGAAGAAAGGTGGTAAAGACAAAGATTCTGTTTTTCTTTTCTTTGTATATGTCTTCTCTCTTTTCTATGAGGGAGGGTGGTTACCTAAACTGGACTCAAATTTTTGCTATTATGTTTATTTTTCTGACTATTTTTTTATTAATTGTTTTTATTTTTTCACAATTTCTTCATATATATGCTGATTGAAGTTCACTCCCTCAAATCCTTCTGGTCCCACCCTCCCTCCATCTTTCCCCCTCCCCTTTCCCTAGTCCATACCAAAGGGCAGTTCCTCTCCTCTGCCATCCACCTATACATGATCAGAACAATACTCAGCTATTAAAACAGAAAAAAAAATGTCTGCTTTTATTTATTTTCCACAGGTCACTGTACTCACATCAGAAGATTTCATTCCATGAAGCTTGCCTTCAACCTTACCGTGAAATAAACACTAGGTATAACTCATTTTAAAGAGTCCTACCCACAAGACACTGTTTAATTTACCATCTCACATCCAGAATCATGTGAAATTGAAATGCTATGAACTTTGAAACGTTTTATTACAAGAATTTCAGAGAACATGATTCTCTTGCTGCCTGGAGGGCTGTTTCCCACCAGCCCAGGAAGGCAGGAGGGGAAGAAGATGAGGTATAAAGCTTGGAAAGCCTGCAAGCATAACAGTGATCTGCCAATCTGGGAACCACCTCATAAAGTAAGTTCAACTTTAATTCCAGAAAACAGAGGCTTATACCCCTTGGGGAGTGACTGGGACGCTTTAAGCATAGGTGTAGATAATTGTTTAATACTAGCCAATTCAAGGATGCTCAATTTGCATTAAACAGCATATTCCTATCATATGAACAAGAAGAACAAGAACACAGAACCAAATTATCCTATATTTGAAGAGAGGGGAGGTATATCTATCAAATATGGTTGGTGGTATCTATGTCTAAAGACACTTTCCAGATGAAGCCAGGCAGAGAATACTCACCCTTGACAAGGTTACACATCTAGGCCAGAATCAGGCTCATACATGGAAAAGAAAGCCTCCTCCCTCATATCTCAAAATTCAGTGTGTGTTGTGATGTTTTTCAATAGTTCCCCTGGAACAATAGGTATGTGAACAAAAGAAACTTCTACAGGCTACCACCTTTGTGATTCTCTCAGAGAACTTCCTGGCTGGTGTTAGTTCACCATTCCCTACATATTCATCCACTGGACTAAAAGTTTCTTGTGTAAAGTGAGGCAATTGAAAACAATAAATGTTGAGAATCAGGATTATCAGTAAGTCTTCCCAAAGCACTTTGTAATATTTTTGTGTGTAATTGATATTTACCATTGTATTCAAAAAATAAGTTTATTTACTTTACATTCCAATCATAGTCCCCCTCCCTTCTCTCCCACAGTACTACCCTCCATTCCTATTACCCCTATCCACTTCCCCCTTCTCCTTCAGAAAAGGGAGGTCATTTCCATTGAGCTAGTTTTACAGTTCTGTTGCATCTCAGTGGACTGAAGTACACAAAGGCCTTTACACATTGCTTATACTCATAGAATTCCTCTCCAGTAAAGATACTTTTATGATGATGATGACTCTAGATTTGTGCAAGTCCTCACCATTTTAACACATTCATAAGTGTTCTCTCCAGCATGAATCCTTTCATGATGATGAAGATTATACAAATGTGGAATGTTTTCACCATGTTAAAAGCATTATAGGCTTACTGTACATTAGGATCCCTTTCATGAATGTGAAGATGATTCTGAAGTCCAAAAGTTTTTTTCACATTGGTTACAGTCAGAAAGCTTCTTCCCAGTATGTGTTCTTTTATGTATAAGGAATGTTATGTGCAAAGGCTTTTGCCACATAGTTATATTCATATGTTTTCCCTCCAGAATGTGTTGTTGTCTTAGGAGATGATTGTTAAATGCAAAGGCTTTATCACACTAATTACCCTCACAAGGCTTCTCTCCACTGTGTTTTTTTCATGTTTTCAGAGAGACTGCTGTGCAAAAGCTTTATCATATTGGGTATATTCATAAGGTTTCTTTCCAGTATGTGTTCTTTTTATGGCTTATGATTATTGTTTTGTGCAAAGGCTTTACCACACTCATTACATTCATAAAGTTTCTATCCAGTGTGTGTTCTTTTATGGCTTAAGAGAGTACTGTTTTTCTGCAAAGGCTTTTACCACACTGGAGACATTCATAAGGTTTTTCTCAGTGTGTGTTCTTTTATGCCGTATGAGAGTATTGTGTTGTGCAAAGGCTTTACCACACTGATTACATTCATGAGGTTTCTCTCCAGTGTGTGTTCTTTTATGACTTAAGAGATGACTCTTTTTGGTAATTCAGGCTTTACCACACTGGTCACATTCATAAGGTTTTCTCCAGTGTGTGTTCTTTTATGGCTTAAGAGAGTACTGTGTTGTGCAAAGGCTTTACCACACTGATTACATTCATAAGGTTTCTCTCCAGTGTGTGTTCTTTTATGGATTAAGAGAGTACTGTTTTTTGCAAAGGCTTTACCACAGTGGTTTACATTCATAGGGTTTTCTCCCATGTGTGTTCTTTTTATGGTTTATGAGATGACTGTTTTGTGCAAAGGCTTTACCACACTGGTTACATTCATAAGGTTTCTCTCCAGTGTGTGTTCTTTTATGGCTTAAGAGAGTACTATTTTCTGCAAAGGCTTTACCACACCGGTTACATTCATAAGGTTTCTCTCCAGTGTGTGTTCTTTTATGCTGCATGAGATGACTGTATTTTGCAAAGGCTTTACCACATTGATTACATTTGTAAGACTTCGCTCCTGTGTGTGTTCTTTTATGCCATATGAGAACAGTGATATAGGAGAAGGCTTTACCACATAGAGGGCATTTAAAGGGTTTCTCTCCAGTATGACTGTATTCATGCCTGCAAAGAAAATTGGCACATGTGAAAGATTTACCACAGTGATTTCATTACACTAATAAATATATTTATCTACATGAATTAATTTCATAATTTGGTCTAATGGTAAAGAAGAATCAAATTTTAAAGTTTTATCACTTTATTTACATTAATGGTTTTTCCCTTCATTATGGGTATTTTTGAAGATCCCTGTGATGGTAAGAGTATTTGTTATGGGGATCACTTTTATAGCATTATTTTTCTATATGAGGTTTTCTCCTATATATGAAGAGTACTGTAAGAATTCAGAGTTTTACCACAGAATCCCATTCACAAATTTTTGTACTGTATGAATGATACTTCATTTACAAAGTGAGCCAAGACAAGCAGAAGTTCCAAATTCCTAGTATTCATAGGTATTTTCAGCAATATGTGTTTGCTAATGAATTCTCAGTGAAGTTGCAAAACCAATTAACAGTAACCATTTATCACATTCAGAAAATTTACTCACAGTGGGGACTACTACCAAATCAATTGTTCTTGGAGAAAGACAGGGACACTGCTTCTTTCAATAACCCTATGCTCATGTGTCTTAGAATCATTTTGACATATGATATACCAGTTTAATTTACAAAAATAATAAAGATCCCCACATTGAATTAACACAGTTTGTTTTTGTTCATCATAGACATGTCATATAGGGATTAAGGTTTCTTCAAAACAATATTCTTGATTCTCATAAGCTGCTGTTTTCACTAAACTTTACAATGTTACTGCATGAAAATGAGTAACACTGGTTCTAATATGAAATGTTTGCTTATTAGAAGGTTTTGGACACAAACTGATCACCAATTCAGTGTGTACACCTCTTACAATATCTGAGTAGATAGAATGAGACTAAACAGATTGGCAGTTCAAGTCAGTAGCTGTAATGTCCATATGATTCAAATGGTATTTTTGTTACAATATTATTTTATTTTCTTCTATCTTAGGGGAGTGCCTTGTAAACACAAATCAGATACCTGACATTGAAGTACATAGAATTGTGAGATTTTAATGATCATCAGTACACTTAAAGCAGTGCTGTTTTTACACTGTTGCTTTTCTTTAAAACTTCCAGAACACAGCCATGTATGCTGGTACATGCCTTCAATCCCATCACTTGTGGAGGCAGAATCAGGCAGATATGTGTGATTTTGAGGTCAGGCTGGTCTAACAAGCAAATCTATGAAAGTCACAGATACTCAGAAAAAATCTATTTCAAAAACAGAAAATAAAAAGCAGCCAATAAACAAACAAACAAGCAAACAAACAAAAAACACCAAACTTCCAGGACACATTAAAATTTAAGATTTATATCTGTATCAACATGACATATAGTTACCTTTTATTACTTGTAGAACTTTGAAAATGTTCTTCAATATCTTTGTCATCCCAATTGTAGCCTAAAATATAGTATCAGAAAATATATATTATTGGAAATACCATGTTATTATTAAGGCAAAACTTAAATCACTATCTTCTGTGACCCTTAGGACCATGCCTGATTTATTTACCTCATTCCTCCTCATTCTCAATTGGAATAACAGAAGAGGAGCAATAACAAAGTAAGAGTTGTCTCTTTATTTTAAAAGTGAAAGAAAAATTGCAGTCTTACCTATAGCAGTGAGGTTTTCACAGGTCTCTAGCATCACATCTTTGTAGAGTTGCTTCTGGGAAGGTTCCAGCAAGGCCCACTCTTCTTGGCTGAATTTCACATGCACATCAGTGAAGGTCACTGAATTCTAAAATATGCCATACATTTGTACAAAAGAAACAGTGGCAACAATATAAATTTATACTTCATTGTCAATATAATCATATAATTCTACTGCTTCTTCAATTCATTTTCTGACACAGAAGTGCGAATGTTATACAGTTGGGTGCTGTGTGTGATGTGAAGTAGGGTAGATGAAAAAGCCTAAAGGTTAGATTGAAAAAAAAAGGCGTGCTTCAAAGACCTGTGTTTCATCAGTTTGTAAGACATGAATATAAAATAGCCATTAGTTGGGTTCTTGCGCAATCTATGAATCATCTTCAGTTACGTGGGTGAGTAGGTCAGGGCCCTGTCATGAGATAGGTAGAAGGACAAAACACAGTCATGATATTTTATATAGCAACAAATGAGATGTGTTGATCAGGGGACCCTGAACAGATGGGTAACATCAGTCAAAAGACAACATGGTACTGAATATTATGTTTTGACCAGGGCTCAGGGATGTGGCATATCAGTATATGAAGAGGGGGCTCATATATTTGTGGAAGGGAAAGTGGACTACAGTGAATACATGAATAAAAATAATGTGAGTGGCAAGCAACAACAATCATAGCCAATAACATCATATTTCTGAGTGACCAGACAAAATAAAAGGAATAGAACACATTGTTTTGTATATCCTCCTTACTAAATAATGTAGTCTATAGATTAAAAATAAAGATTAAAACTTTTCTATTAAAAAAGAAGTGTTGATGTTATCACTAAATCATTTTAGAAGAAAACAGAATAACAAGTTTTAACTGTATCATATCTGAACTTTTTGAAGAGGATATAGCTTTGGAATAGACATGGCAATTAATGTGGAGAAACAGAGAGAAGAGTGTGAAATAGAGAGACAGAGACATAGAGACAGAGACACACACAGAGAGAAATTAACAGATGAATAATACTAAGTACAGATCAGAGAAATTTATTAACAGTTACTAACTACAAAAAATGGTGGACAAGCTGGGTGTATTCTGTCATGCCTTCAATTCCATCACTCAGGAGGCAGACGCAGGTGCACCTTATTGAACTGGATGTCAGCATTATCTATTCAAAGAGTTCTAGGACAGCCAGGCCTATATAGTAAGACAGAGCCTAAGCTAAAAGTAAATCAAACAAACACAAAATATTGAAAGAACTCGGAGGTCTTTACTGAAGCTTCTACCAGGAAGTATACATTCACTCCTGTTGTATATTTATTCTCCAGAAATCTGCACTGCCCCAGCTTAAACTGTAATTTCAATGATATCTTACTAAAAGGGAATGCATGTTTAAACAGCTAAAAATAGAAAGATGAAAATATTGACAATGTAAATGCTGATCATAAATAAGCAACATAATACAGGACAGATGGCTCAGCAGTGAGGAATTCTTGCTGCTCTTTCAACTAATTGGGTTCAAATTGTCAGTGATTACCTGGGGCCCACTACTATCAATTGCTATAAGTTCATGAGTTCTGAAGACATCTTCAGACTACTGTGAGGATTAGGCACACAAGAGGTGCATATTCATGCATATTCATGCATACAATCAAAATACACATATTCAGTAAAAATTAAAAATAGATCCCAGATGGTTGGGCTGATTGCATACTGTGTCTGATAAGCTGGGTAGCAGAGACTGCATGGCGTCCAATAGTTGGATCTGTGGGTCCCAACTGACTGTGTTTCAAATGTAAGAAGAAAACCAATGATGAGGGAAACAATCGTGTCCAACCTCAGAGCACCCAGCTAATCTCTGGGAAAGTTCCTGGGATGTTGCATCAGGAATAAGGTTTTCAAACAAATGGACCCAAGAAGCAAGCAGGAGTAGCTATTCTAATTTCTAATAAAATAGACTTTCAACCAAAATTAATTGAAAGGGATGAGGAAGGGGGGAATCCAAGATGGCGGTGCCAGGAGGACATTGTGTCTGAGGAGTAGGACAGCAATGTTGGTACAGCAACTAAAAGACTGAACTCTGGGCCCTAAAACAACAGTTATCCTGTTTCCCAGGTGAGAGGAAACTCCATGGTGTGGGAGTCAGTCAGGTCCACTCTCAGGTCACTCAGCGAAAACCCAGAAGATATCCCGGGTTGCAGGATACACCTTTGTGTCCTGATAACCTTTCCAGACTAAATTATGTTCTCCAGGGCACCAGAGACTGGGAGCCTCAGTCTAGAAAAGAAAAAGACAAGAAGAAAGCAGGACTGACCTCAGGTCACCCAGTCTATCCCTGGAAAGGTCCTGCAGACCGGTGGTTGCACAGCTGTCAGGCCTGAGTACGCTGCCAGCTGCTAGCCCTGCATGCCCTACTCTCCATCACAGAACTGTGTGTCCCTGGACACTAGAGGCTGGGTTTTCCTGTCTGGAGAAAACCCCACAGGCAGGGAAACAGCAGGTCCCTGCTTAGAGAACTCAGCCAATTCCCCCCACAAACACACACACTACATCCACCATACACAGGAACATTCTTGGAAAAGTTCTCAGATTCTTTCCCAGTCACCAGCTTGGAGCCATCATTGGCAAATGCCTACGCATTCTACACACTATGTCAAACACCACAGACTGAGTCTTCCTATTGAAAGAAAACCCAAAGTTGGGGGAAATATCTGGCCCTACCTCAGGACACCTAGCTCCAGAAAATTTTCTGATTATCCACAGGCTCCTACTCTAGCCTCCTGCTGTACACATGAGAGTGGTGCTCACCTGCCACTGATTACCACTTGGGTACTGGGGCACAGAGCTCCAAACTCAGACCTACAGAAGCCTGGGTTCCCTGAGATCAGCCCCCAGATACTGCTCCAAAGGACAACCAGTTATCCCTAACTAAACTGACCAAACCATAAGGCAGCCAGGTTACAGCTGTAGCTCTCTAAATTTACAGCCAGAAACCAAACTGCAGGGCAGCTGTCATGTGGACTTTTCTGTGTTAGAGGAGATCCCCGTTTACTAACAAAGGCCACAATTACCACTCAGGTCTATACGTCTAAAGTGAGCTGTGGCAATTATTGAAAAACACCTGCCATTCAGTGACCATACCCAAAAAGCTGAGGAGGCCTCCTCAGGGAAAAATCTACTTCTTGCCAAAGGGTTTTGACCTATGACAGGATTCCAGGAAGAAACAGAAACTAACACCTAACACCTAAGATATCCCAATGGATAGAGGCCAGCATAAAAGCTCAACCAACAAAAGACAGAGCAATATGGCATCTCCAGAACCCAGTTATCCAGGAGCAAGCAGCCCTGGATACCCCAGTGCAAATGAAATTCAAGACGATGACCTTACATCCATGCTTATGAACAGGATAATAGAGGGAACAAATAAACTTCGTAAAGACCTAGATGAAGATAAAGTCAAACAGAATATTGCCATCTGCAAAGAAATAGAAGAAGATAAAGACAAACAGATTGTGCCATCCTTAAATAAAAACAGGAAGTTGCAGCCAAATAATTTGTGGCCTTTAGAGAGGAAATACTTAAATCACTGAGAGAAATTAAAGAAACAGAGGATTGTTCAAACAAACAGCTGAAGGGATTGAAGGAAAATAGTCAGAGAGGTGAAGGAAATCAATAAAATGGCTCAAGATCTGATGATTGAATTGGAAAAAATAAAGAAAACACAAATGGAGGAGATTGTGGAGAGAAAGAACTTAGGGAAGAAAACAGGAATTACAGAGGTAAGCATAATGAATAGACTATGAGAGATGGAAGAAAGAATCTCAGGTGTGGAAGACACAATGGAAGAAATCGATATATCCATCAAAGAAAATGTTAAATCTAAAAAATTCCTGACACAGACTATCCAAGAAATCCAAGACAACATGAAAAGGCAAAACCTAAGAATAATAGGAAGAGAGGAAAAAGAGATCCCCTCCTCCAAGGCCCAGAAAATATTTTCAGCATAATCATAGAAGAAAATTTCTCCAACTTAAAAGAATACAAGAGGGCTACAGACACCCAATAAATTAGATCAGAAAAAAATTTCTCCCACCATATAATAAACAGTAAGTATACAGAACAAAGAAAAAAATACTAAAAGCTGCAAGGGAAAAAGGCCAACTAACATATAATGGCAAACCCATCAGAATCACAACTGACTTCTCAACAGAAACTATGAAAGCCAGAAGGGCCTGAACAGATATCATGCAGGCCCTAAGAGAACACAGATGACCTCCCAGGCTACTATACCCAGCAAAAGTCTCAGTCATCATAGATGGAGCAAACAAGATATTTAATGACAAAAACAAATTTAAACAATACCTACCCACAAATCCAGAGGTACAGAAGCTCCTAGAAGGAAAACTACAACCAAGGAAAGCTAACTACATTCAGGAAAACACAGGAAATAAATAATGTCACTACAGCAAAACTAAAAGTAACCAAGCACACAAACACACTACCACAAGCAACATCAAAATAAAAGGAACTAACAGCGACTGATCATTAATTTCCCTCAACATCAATGGACTTAACACTCCAATAAAGACACAGACTATCAGGATGAATATGTAAACAAGACCCAACAATTTGTTGCATAAAAGAAACACATCTAAGTCACAAAGATAGACATTACCTGAGAGTAAAAAGCTGAAGGGTTCCAAGCAAATGGACCCAAGAAACATGCAGGAGTAGCCATTTTAATATCTAATAAAGTAGATTTTCAAACAAAATTAATCAAAAGACATGAGGAAGGTCATTTCATACTCATCAAAGGAAAATTCCGCCAAGAAGAAATCACAATTCTGAACATCTATGCTCCAAATACAAAGGTACCCATGTTTATAAAAGAAACATTAATAAAACCTAAACCACACAAATCCCCATACATTACTACTGGGAAACTTCAACACCCTACTCTCAACAAAGGACAGGTAAACAACAGAAATTAAAGAAACAATATCTCTAATAGAGGTCATGTATCAAATGGACCTAACAGATATCTACAGAATCTTACACCCAAAGAAAAAAGAATTTACCTTCTTCTCAGCACCTCATGGAACCTTCTCCAAAATAGACCATATCGTTGGTCACAAAGTGAGTCTCAACAGATATAAGAAGATTGAAATAATGCCTTGTATCCTATCTAATTACCATGGACTAAAGCTGGACCTCAACAACAACAGAAATAGCAAAAAGCCTACACTCACATGGAAACTGAACAACTCACTACTAAATGACAGCTGGGTCAGGGAAGAAACAAAGAAAGAAATTAAAGTCTTCCTAGAATTCAATGGAAATGAAGACACAACACAACCAAACTTATGGGAGACAATGAAAGCAGTGCTAAGAGGAAAGTTCATAGCACTAAGTGCCTTCAAGAAGAAATTTGTAACAATCAACTTAATAGCTCATCTAGAGGCCCTAGAAAAAAAGAAGCAGACACACCAAAAAAGAATAGACACTGGAAATAATCAAACTCAGGACTGAAATCAATAAATTAGAAACAAATAAAACATTTCAAAGAATCAATGAAACCAAGAGCTGGTTCTTTGAGAAAATTAACAAGATAGACAAACCCTTAGCCAAACTAACTAAAAGCAGAGAGAGATTATCCAAATTAACAAAATCAGAAATGAAAACGGGACAATACAAAAGACACTAAGGAAATCCAAACAATCGTTAGGACTTACTTCAAAAGTCTATATGCCACAAAATTTGAAAATCTAAATGAAATGGACAATTTTCTTAATCAATTACACTTACCAAAGCTGAATCAAGAGCAGGTAAATCAATAAAATAGTCCTTTATCCACTAAGGTAATAGCATTCCTCAAAGACTCCAATCCACAAAAAGTTCAGGACCAGATGGTTTCAGTGCAGAATTCTACCACACCTTCAAAGAAGATGTAACTACAGCTATCTTCAATTTATTCCACAAAATAGGAACAGAGGGAACTACGAAACTCATTCATTGAAGCCACAGTCACCTTGTAACCTAAACCTCACAAAGACCCAACAAAGAAAGAGAATTTCAGGCCAATCTCCCTTATGAACATTGATGCAAAAATACTCAACAAAATACTTTGCAAACCCAATACAAGAACACATCAAATATATCATCTATTATGACTATGTAGGCTTCATGACAGGTATGCACGGGTGGTTCACTATACAAAAATCCATCAATATGATCCACAATATTAAAAAATTGAAAGAAAAAAAAACACTTGATAATCTCCTTAGATGCTGAAAAAGCATTTGAAAAAATCCAGCATCCATTCATGTTTAAACTATTGGAGAGATCAGGGATACAAGGCACATACCTAAACATAGTAAAAGCAATATACAGCAAGCCTGTAGCCAACATCAAGTAAACAGAGAGAAACTTAAAGCAATCCCACTGAATTCAGGGACAACGCAAAGCTGCTCACTCTCTCCATATCTCTTCAACATAGTTCTTGAAGTCCTTGCTAGAACAAGAAGAAAATTAAAGGAGACCAAAAGGATACAAATTGGAAAGGAAGAAGTCAAAGTATCACTATTTGCAGATTATATGATAGTATACCTGAGTAACTCCAAAACTTCTACCAGGGAACTCCTACAGATGATAAACACCATCAGCAAAGTGGCTGGATACAAAATTAAGTAAAAAAAAAATCAGTAGCCCTCCTGTATACAAAAGATAAAAGGGCTGAGAAAGAAATTAGGGAAACAACACCCTTCAAAATAGCCACAAAGGACATAAAGTACCTTGGTGTGACCATATCCAAGCAAGTCAAAGACTTGCATGAAAAAAACTTCAAGTCTCTGAAGAAAGAATTAGAAGAAGATATCAGAACATGGAACTATCTCCGATACTCATGGCTTGGCAGGGTTAACATAGTAAAAATGGACATCTTACCAAAAACAATCTACAGATTCAATGCAATTCCCATCAAAATACCAACAGAATACTTTGCAGACCTTGATAGATTTCTCAACTTCATATGGGATGCAATGAAAGCAGTCCGAAGAGGAGTTTGAATAGCAACAAAGGCCGTCATAAGCTATTGGAGACATCCCATACAAGCAACTTAATGATATACCTGAAAGACCTAGGAAAAAAGAAGCAGACACAACCAGGAAGAGTAGACCACTAGGAAAAACCAAACTCAGGGCTGATATCAATAAATGAGAAACAAAGATAATAATTCAAAGAATCAATGAAACCAAGAGCTAGTTCTTTGAGAAAATAAAAAAAATACAGACAAATTCTTAGCCAAACTAAGTAAATGGCAGAAAGACACTATCCAATTTCAACACAGTCTGAAAGAAAAAAGATATAATAGACACTGAGAAAATCCAAAAAACCATTAACTTTTATGTCAAAAGCCTATATGCCCCAAAATTTGAAAATCTAAATGAAATATACAATTCTCTTTAGATTCCACTTACCAAAGTTGAATCAACATCAGGTAAAGATATTAAATAGTCTTATAGTGCCTAAGGCAATAGAGGCAGCCATCAAAATACTCCCAACCAAAAAAAGCCAAGGGCCAGATGATTTCAGAGCAGAATTCTATAAGAACTTCAAAGAAGAACAAATACTGGTATTCTCCAAATTATTTCACAAAATAGTAATGGATGCAACATGACCAAATTCCTTTTGTAAGACCACAGTCACCTTGATAAATCCACAAAGATCCCCCAAAAGAAAGAGAACTTCAGACCAATCTATTTTATGTACAATGATGTAAAAATACTCAGTAAAATACTTGCAAACCAAATCCAAGAACATATCAAAGATATCATCCACCATGACCAAGTAGGCTTCATCCCAGGCATGCAGGGGTGGTTAAGTATATGGAATCCATCAATGTAATCCACCGTATAAACAAATTGAAAAAAAGACCATTTTCTTAGATGCTGAAAAAGCATTTGACAATATCCAACAGTTATTCTTGTTTAAAGTCATTGAGAGACCAGGGACAAAGGAACATATTTAAAAATAGTAAAGATAGTATACAGAAAATATACAGAATATAGACAGAATAGTATATAGCTAACATCAAACTAAATGAAAAGATTGTTAAGTCAATTCCACTGGACTTGGGGACAAGACAAGGCTACACACTCTCTCCAAATCTCTTCAATACAGTACTCGAAGTCCTATCTAGGGCAATAAGACAACTAAAGGAGATTAAGGGGATAAAAAGTGATAAGGAAGAAGTCAAAGTATCTCTATTCACAGATGATATGACAGTATACAAAAATGACCCCAAAAATTCTACTGTAGGGAACTCCTACAGTTGAAAAACTCTTCAGCAAAATGGCTGGATATAAAGTTAACTAAAAACAACAACAACAACAAAAACTCAAAAAAATATACTCCTATATGCAAAAGACAAATAGACTGAAAAAAATTAGGAAAATAACACCCTTCACAATAGCCAGTAAAAAAAAAAAAATAATAATAATAATAATATATTTTGGTGTTATCCTCAACAAGCCAGTAAAAAACCTATATGAACAACAGCAACAACAAAACCAAAAACTTCAAGCCTCTGAAGAAAGAAATTGAAAAAGAAGCCAGAAGATAGAAATATCTCTCGTACTCATGGATCAGTAGGATCAACATAGTAAAAATTGCCATCGTAACAAAAACAATCTACAGATTCAATGATGTTCCCATCAAAATATCAACACAATTCATTAAAGAACTTGAAAGAACAATTCTCAGCTTCATATGGAAAAATAAAAAAAGCCAGAATAGCTAAAACAATCCTGTACAATAGGAGATCTTCAGTAGGTATCACCATTCTTCATCTCAAGCTCTATTATAAATCAATAGTAATAAAAATTGCATGGTACTATAATAAAAACAAGCAGTGGATCAATGGAATTGAATTGAAGACCCATAAATAAACCCACACACCTATGGACACTTGATTTTTGACAAAGAAGCCAAAACCATGCAATGGAAAAAGGACAGCATCTTCAACAAACAGTGCTGGTCTAACCTGAAGTTTACATGTGGAAAAATGAAAATAGGTCCATATTTATCACCCTGCACTAAACTGCAGTCCAAGTTGTTCAAAGACCTCAACATAAAACCAGATACACTAAATCTGTTAGAAGAAAAAGTGGGGAAGAGCCTTGATCTCATTGGTATAGATGATAAATTCCTCAACAGAACACCAAGAACACTGGCTCTGAGATCAAGAATTAATGAATAGAATCTCATGAAACAAAAAGCTTCTATGGAGCAAAGAACTCTGTCAATAGAATAAAATGACCACCTACAGCCTGGCAAAAGATCTTCACCAACCCCACATACAACTGAAAGAGCTAATAAACAATATATATGAAGTGCTGAAGAAATTAAACTCCAACAATCCAAATAATCCAATTTAAAACTGGGGTACAGAACTATACAGAGATTTCTCCACAGAGGAATATCAAATGGTGGACATTAAATGCTCAATATCTGTAGTCATCATGGAAATGCAAATGACATTCCATCTTAAACCCACCATGGCTAAGGTCAAAACCTGAATTTAATAGCAAGCTAGTGAGAATGTGGAGAAAGAGGAACACTCCTCCATTGCTGGTGGGTGTGCAAACTTATACAACCACTTTAGAAATCAATCTGATGCTTTCTCAGACAATTGGAAATAGTGTTACTTCAAGACCCTGCTATACCATTCCTGGGCATATATCAAAGAGATGCTCCACCATTCAACAAAGATATTTGCTCAACTATGTTCATAGCATCTATATTCATAATAGCCATAACAGGGAAACAAACTACATGTCTCTCAAACGAACCATTGTTTTACAGAAATTGTGGTACATTTACACAGTGCAATGCTACTCGGGTATTTACAAAAGAAAAAAGGAAACCATGAAATTTTCAGGCAAGTGATGGAACTAGAAATGATCATCCTAAGTGAGTTATTGCAAAACCAGAAAGACATGCACAGTATATACTCATTTGTAAGTGGATAATGGCCATAATATAGGATAAACATACTACAATCTGCAGACCTAAAGGAGCTAAATAAAAAGGAGGACCCTATGGAGGATGGCCAATTCTTATTCAAAAGGGCAAATAGAATCAACACCAGAAGTGACTGAGGAGAGGGAATAGGATGAGAGCCTAACATACATATTGTCCGAAAGACTCTACCCAGCAGGGGTTCAAAGCAGATGCTAAGACTCACAGTAAAACTTTGGGTAGAACACAGGGAATCATAGGAAAGAGTGGGGGGATAGAAAGTAGAAAGACCCAGAACTGGCAGGACCTCCATAAGAAGACCAACAAGGACAACAAATCTGGGCCCATGGGGACTTGGAGAGATTGATGCACCCACCAAAGACCATTCATGAAAAGGAACCAGAACCCTGATCAGATGTAGCTGATAGGCAGCTCAGTCTCATGGGGGATCCATAGTAAGAAGAGTAGGAGCTGGCTCTGACATGGACTCTGTTGCCTGCTCTTTGATCACTTTCCTCTGGTAGAGGGGGCATTGCTATACCACAAAGGAAGAGGATGCAAACAGTCCTAGTGAGCCTTGATAGGCTGGGGTCAGATGGTAGGAGATGAGGGCTCCCCTTATCTGAGAAATTAGAAATGGGATAAGGGTGAAAGAGGAACAGAGGGGTGAAACCAGGAAGAGACAAGGGAGGGGGCTAAAATTGGGATAAGTGGATAAATTATTTTTAAATTTTATTTATTTATCACAATTTATTCACTTTGTATACACACTGTAGCCCTCTCCATCATCTCCTCCTAGTCCCACCCACTCTCCTTCTTCTCCCCCTATGCCCTTTCCATAGTCTCCTGATAGTCGTCCCCTTCTCTCTGACCCTAGCTTTTCAGGTCTCATCAAGGATGGCTGCACCATATTCCTCTGTGGCCTCACAAGGCTACACCCCCCAGGAGGAGGTGTTCAAAGAGCCGAGTTCATGTCAGAGAATAAATTATAGAAAAACAAATTTATATTAAAACAAACTAAGTGTGAATAAAATAAATAAATAAAGTCTAAAAAAAAAAAAAAAAAAAAAAAATACAGCAGGTAGAAAGAATGTCACACACCTGCAATTCAATAACCCAGAAAGTTCAGACACTGTTAGTGTCATGAATACATGCCATCCTAAGAAATTAAATATACTCTCTTCCAAATTTCAAATGCAGGGTATGGATGAAGATCAGCACAACCTATGCTTACATGTACAAAACAAAACAAAAAAAAAAAAAAAAACCTAATGCTACATTCCAGACTCAGCAGACAATGTTGATATTGATGTTGATTCCAGGCATGTTGGAATAAATTTAAGCCTAATACTAGACTGGAGTTAGATCTGTAAGTTCAAAACCTTTTTGGTCTACATACCAACATTCAGGACAGCCAAGGCTACAAAGAAACTTTTTCTTCAGTGTCAAAGATAGAAACATGATCTTCTCTGGGAGCTTTTTTGATTCAATCAAATAAGTTCTGACCAAATTCACTATAGGATTATTGTCATCCCATGATGAAAATGTAGTCTAACTTCAATGATCCTAAAATTCTGCAATAGCTCATACACTGTTCAAATTTTCACAGTCTCTTCTGACACACAGAGTATTTCTTGGGTGCCACATCTTGTAACATCAGAAGCAAGTTACATAATTCCAACATAGATGCACAGAATACCCCTTTCCAATTCTTGTAGAGAGGAATGTGTACATATTTAGGGAAGAGTAGACCAAGGAAAGAAGATCAGCAAGGAAAACAACAAAGCCTGATGCTGTTTGAAAAGGCTTAGGTGGTCCTATCCCTGAAACATCTCATACATTCCCAAGATTGCTTACTTCCACTCCCTATAGGTAGCACTTTATGGTAGGTATCTCATAACTTAGGCACCTCAACATCTTGTACTGTCAAGATACAACTCAGGCTTCACCCTCACTGCTTCATGCAATGCACTGTTACTGTATCTTCACTGAGGAGCTGACTCTGCCAAACACAGATGGCTGTCACAGTGTTGAACTGAATACACAAAGGAAGAATCTTTTATCTTAAATTTTGCATTTTTCTTGTTTCCAGAATGTACATAACATGAGTGAGACTGTCAAGTTGAATTTTAAGTTGGGATGGACAAAATGGGATGGATTGTGCCACACTTGGAACACATTTGGAACAGGTTTTATATGAAGTTCTTTCCTGGTATTAGGAATCACTAGCCTACTTCTTTGATTAACAGAAGAATGATCAGGAGGGAGTGATAATTTAAGGATGCCATCTTAGGCTTCAAATCCTAGGACCTTCTCTTTGATGATGATCTCCTTAAAAATTCCTGTCTCTGTTTCAGCATGTGACTGCCATCTGAAACTACCTAGTGATGCTTTTCTCTACAAACCAAAGACTACATTTATTTCTGCTCCACTTGACTCTTTCTTTCACTGTGGTCCTGAATGTCTCATTAATAATAACCATTCAACAAATTCAATGTTCTTCCTAAGAAATCCAGCCCATGTTGGGGGTGCATGTGTGCTGGTAGGTTATATGCCACCTGATACCATCAGCGTTCCACCATGGCCTCTGAGATTCATCATTTATTCCCCTCTGGGCTTGCTCACTGGCCCACTGGGCCTAGGCCTCACTGGGTCTGTGTCTCACTAGGCCTATGTCTTGGTTGCAAGCCAACCAGGCATGGACTTTTACTTGAATCTCTGAGGTGAAAGTCCTTAGAGCAAGGCACAGCAGCTTATCCAAGAATGGTAACACTTTGGTATTGCCATAGGCTCTGGAATACCAAAATTTCCACTACCACTGGTGATTTCATTCTAAAAGAGCTATCTACCTGTAACAGTCAATAGAAAATTCTTCCACACCCCCATCTAGTGAACATGGGTGTTGCCTTAAACTGTTCTAGCTGCCCCTGAGAGAAATGGAACCACTGTTCTCCATCTGGAAGCTGAGCTCCAGGCCTCTGCTGAATGGAGAATGACAGAATGAAACACATTCTGGAAATATGGAAATATGAACAATAAATAAAGTAAAAACAAGCTGGCCATAATGGTGCACACCTGTGATCCCAGCACTTGGGTAGGTAGAGGCAGAGTGACTTTGAGGCTAGCCTGGTCTACAAAGCAAGGCAAGAACAGCATATGCTACACAGAGAATCCCAGGCTCAAAAAACCAAAAGAAAATTATTTTTTAAATGCAGAAATTTAGGGAATCCTGGAAATGAAAAATTTAAAGACTACAGCAAGGAAATACAGAGGCAAGGTTCACAGAAAAAACAGAAATCAAGGAGATAAATTTATGCACTGAATACAAAAATAGAAGAAATGGAAGACAGGTGTGTTTACACACTCCTTTAATGCCAGAACTCAGGGAGGCATAAACAGCTGGACTATTGTGAGTTTGAGGCTAGCCTGGTCTACAAAGTGATTCCAGGACAGCAAAGCCTATAAAAAGCAATCCTGTCTGAAAATAAACAATAAAAAAAAGCTGAACTAGATACATGTGTCAAAGAAAATGTTAAATCCAAAAGTTCCCTATCACAAAACATCCAGGAACTCTGAGACATTATGAAAAGACAAAACATGTTGATAATCAGATTAGCAGAAGGATGAGATCAAGGGTCCAGAAGATATTTTTAACAAAATCATACAAGAAAAATTTCTTCACCTAAAGAAGAAGATGTCTATCAAGGCACAAAAAGCATACAAAAATACCGAAGACATTGGACCAGAAAAGAAAGTCCTCTTACCAGAGAATAATAAAAACGCTAAATATACAGAACAAAGAAAGAATATTAAAAGTTGTAACAAAAAAAAATCAAACAGACCACACTAACCAATCAGACAAACCAAAACAAACAAAAACCAACCAAGAAATAAATAAAGGCAGATCTATTGGAATTAATCCTGTATTCTCAGTAAAGATGCTAGAGGTTGAAGGACATAGACAGTATGCTTCTGACTCTAAAAAACTACAGAAGCCAAGAAAAATTACTAACTATGCCCAGAAACTTTCAATCACCAAATGGAGAAAATAAGATGTTGCATGTTAAGGTCAAATTTAAACAATATGTATCTATAAATACAGCCCCACACAAGGTGCTTAAACCACTACCACTTCCACCACCAAAATACCAAGATTAACAATAACTGTTCATTGATATCTCTTAATACCATTGACCCAAATTCACCAATAAAAAGACATAGGCTCACAAAACGGATGATAAAACAGAATCCACCCTTCTTCTAAACACATCAAACACAGCTTAACATCAAGATAGATATTATCTCAAGGTAAAGTGTTGGAAAAGATATTCCAAGTAAATGGACTAGAGTATCAAGCTTGTATAGCAATTTCAATATCTAACAAAACATATTTCAAAAAAAAAAAAACTAATCAAAAGATGGCAAAAACATGACATATTCAAAAATATCCAGCAATATAACATTTCAGTACTTAACATTTATGCCCCCAACCTAAGAGCACCCAAGTTATAAAAGAAACACTTCTGCAGCTTGCATCACGCATCAAATCCTAGCCCTCAAAAAATGATAGGGAAAGACTTCAATATATCACTCTCACCAATGGACAGGTCCCCCTGACCAAACTGAACAGAGAAATGCTCCAGCTAACTAACATCAAAAAAACTAAATATATCCAAATGATGTTTAAAGAGCATCCACCCAAACAAAAAAGATTGTTCCCTCTTCTCAGCAACTCCAAATTGTTCACCAAAATTGATGATATACTTGAACAGTAGAAGTCTCAAAATATATAAGTAACTTTCAATAACCTCATGCACCCTATCAGACCACTAAGGTCTAAAGCAGCACATCACCAGTAACAAAAACAATAGAAAGCTTACAAACTCATAGAAATCGAACAACTCTCTACTGAATAAAATATGGATCAAAACTGAACTAAAGAAAGAAATTAAAGAATTTCTAGAAGTCAATGAAATGAATACACAGCATATCAAAACTCATAGTACACAATAGAAGTGTTGACCAGAAGACAGTTCATAGCACTAAGTACATTCAGAAAAATATTCAGAAAGATCTCTTAGTAGCAACTTAACAGCACACCTAAATACTCTAGAACAAAAAGAAGTAAATATAACTAAAAGTAGTAGACAGTTAGAAACTACTGAACTGTGTCTTCACTGGTAAAACCAAATGTTTCCACAGGAAAAGAAAGGTTGATCCTATCAAAATTGATAATGATTAGATTCGAATTGCAGAGATCTCCTGACTAAGCAAAGGAAACTGTTCATCAGACAGTGTGGTCATTCAGTCCAAACTAACTTAATAAAGACTAACGTTTTCTTCCTAAATATAAAAAGTTACTTTTGTTTTATATTAAAAACAGTTATGAGGTTTAAAATGTTTGAAGTAAATACAAAGGTATAAACTTGTTTGAGTTGGAATAATTTGGAGTGAATATAACATATTTGAGCAGCATGGTGATAGACCATGCATTTAATCCCAGCAGAGACAAGCAGTTCTCTATTAATTAGTAGTTTTCTAAATTCAGGAGTTACAATGACAGGGTATTGGTGGTTCATAGCCTTTTGAGGGAGGCACATGCCCTTTACATACCACCTGGGAGGGAGAGGCAGGCACATAGGATTTACAGTGATTTTATTTAAAAGCTGCTTGTAAAAGGCAGGCTGAAAATCAAAGTGAATGCCCTTTATTATCTAGAAATAAATACACTTTAAGCTATATTTGTAAACTTTCAAAGATTTTTTTTTAACTTTAATTGAGGTACTGTACTTTTTCTATTTCCAAAAAACCATTTGCCCTACAAAAGATATAACATGGCTAAAAAGGTACAACCCTCACCCCCAAATTAGGGATGGGGCAGGGTTTTGATTTAATCTTTTCAGGAGAATAAAATCATCCAACTAAAGAATATGGAGACCACTGGACACATGAAACTTCTGAAGAAAATGACAGAACACCAAAAGAAAATGTCAAAAGAGAAGGAGTAAACTGGCCAACTGGTATCACTCACCTTCATGTTGTCTCTTCTGCCTTCTACAGACATGAATGCAAATTGTCTTTATCTACTTGCTGAAGAACAATCCAAAATTTCAATCTCATATCAGAAAAGCCACCTGGTAAGAAACAAAGGAAAACAGAAAAATAAGGGATGATTCTATTGTCACAAATCTCATAATCTGGCATGATGTGATTTCTGTACTTACCACAAACTTCAATAATCAAGAATGTGTACAGTGTTTGTGAAAGAATGAGGGGGTAAGAGAAAAAGCCAAAAACATAAGCCTAAAATATAGTCAAGTTTACATGAAAAGACATAAGGAAACTCTAGTATGAAAAATGTGCACTGGACCAGAGATACCTTTTTTTTTCTAACTAATACAAATCAATTAAACACAGATTCCACAATTGTTAGGAGACAAACATAAAATGACACCTAAACTGTTATATTTCTGACCCCCCAGCTACTACTAACCTCCTTTACAGAGAGTCCTTTTGCTCTGGAAGTCTCTTAGAAAATGGAGGTGATCATAAAGCTTGGCTATGGCTTGCAGTCCCTCATGTCCACTTGTGAGTTTAGGCACAGCCCAGCCTTGCCAACACTCACACACAAAAAAGTTGGAGAATAATTTAGTATCTGTTTCTTGCAGCATGTATTATGTCACAAGATGTGTAATCTGCCCTATTCACTCACCTAAAACCAGGCACACCTGACACTGACAAAATTTTGCACCTCAGAAAATCCTTTTGAACCCAGGAATTGAATTTCCCTGAATCACATCATTGTGCCCGGTGGTAGTTGCAAGGTAAAAAATAAAAAAAAAAAAAAAAAAAAAAATAAGCAAGTATTGCTTAATGATGACCAAAACCACTTTTTTTTTTACCAGTTTCAAAACTATTTGTAAAATTTGTTACACAAAACCATGTGGGGAATATAACATGCAGCATTTCTAGAAATGAGACCTTCAGTTTTCCAATCTATCTATCTAATGCACAACAAAAGCAATGCCTGGGTGTGCACACTAGATAGTGATACTGTAAGCACCACAACTTTCTACTGCCCAAGCCACAGGGTCCCCTCCTCCTTGGACAGTCAACACTCAAGAAGGGTCAGAGGACAAGGATATCTGCTGAGGTCACCACATGGAAAACAACAAAACCAGAGTCTGAACCACAGCCCATCTCGGTTAAAGCATGTCAGGCTGTAATAGCTCAGCAGACCTGCTCTGCCTGGCCTGGGAACAATGGCCCCACACTCACCATGGCATGGGCTCTGCTATCATTCACAGTTCCCTACAGCTACATCAGAGGACAATCCCAGAACAAACCCATAAGCTACCTCTTACTGTTGTTCCTGACTCCTAGTCCCATGCAGACTCCCTCATTAGCTTGGACAATACAGCTGAGTCTCAGGACAGTAGTAGCTCTTCTACCAGTTGATCAAAGATCAAATGATGCAGATAGCAGAGGTATTTTAGCTTTGCCCCAACACCTAGGGGCTCACAGAACCCTAGTGTTGTTATAAAAAATGAAAATCCCAATTGTTTGAGTTTACCAATACAGACCCAGGAGCTAGGTACTGGGGAGAAAACCTGCTAGTTCAGAGAGACAGAGAAAGCACACATCTGACCCTGCTACTCACCTCACATCTAAGAGGAAAAAGCTCCAAAAGCTCACCAGTTCAGATGACAGCTCGGGGTGGGGGGGAAGATAGGCCAAAAGAACCCAAGGCCAAAGGCTTTCTAGCTCAAAGCTCAAAAAAGCCCAAAAGCTACCAATCTAAAACTCCTTCTACTTTTACACTCTGTCTTAAATACATTTCAGCTGAAACTTCCACTTACTCTTTAATCCCTGTCAGCTGGTTTCTTGCTTTGCCTCTTGACCTAGGGTTAACATTATTAAATCCTGTGCACAGAGAGCTTTTGTATTAAAGGTATATTCTAGGGCTGACAGAACTACACCATAATCACCTGTTTAAGATAAACAGAAAGTTCTTGGAATTAAGGTTTGTGTTAGGGCTCAACCAGACCAAACAAAGCATAGCATTTTACAGTTCACAATCTAAGGGATCACACTGGGATCAAATATCCTGCAACACCCTCATCTTGGAAATTTTTTAAAATACAATCTTCCACTCTCCCAGGGCACCTGTTTATCTTCCAAGATACAGGTCATTTATTTTGCACATTCCATTACATACTCAATGTGCAGTGCATTCATCTCTACCTCATAGATGGGAACTCCTTTAGCCAAACTTCAGTCAAAGCCAAACAGTAACAACTATTAAAGAAATAAGTAGCCATTAACTTGAAAGCAAGGAGTAGTTATTGAGAGCTCAATAAAAATGAAAAATAAAAAAAAAATGTGGCTATTGCTAGGTATGTTGGAGTAGAAAGTTTATTATAGGTAGAAGAGAGAACATAGTCAGACACAGGGAAATCTGGAACAGTCTAGAGTTGACATGAACCTGAGCCATGTGAGAAGGGAGAAGAGAGGGAAGTGGAGAGCCAGAACAAAGGGACAGGAGGATAAATGATAAATGAAAAACACCAGGTAATCAAAACAGTAAATAGTACTAATAATGTTAATGACTAAAATAAAAGTAACAGAGTGTATTTTACAATGATCTCAGATGCTCTTTTCAGACAGGACATTTTATGATGAAAATGTTTTCATAAGGCATAACATGCCTGTTAAGCTTAAGCCTTGTTTACAACATTTTCTTGAAAACAACGTTCAAGATGCATCGTGAAATCATAACATCAAGTGATGTACAGAGAGGACATAATCACCTTTGCAGATATGGTCTCCTAGGGATAAGTATGGTAGGATGCAAAGCCCCGGACACTTTCTGAGAATATGACATCTCATAAAACCTAATGAAAATATAGATTCTTCCCAGAAAATGAACATGTACATAAAACCAACCACATATAAAACAGGTACAGAGTAAATGTCAGGAGAGGGACAAAGTTAAAATAACTAACACCAAATAAGTATCACTGTTGCTGTATCTGGAATTTCTATCTTGTTTGGAAGTCAGAGACAGGAAGACTGTTAACCCCTGTATTTAAGGCAGGGCATAAAGAAAAGCAATGTTTCCCTTCTCCTGTTCCTTTTTTTCTCCTCCCCTTCCTCCTCCTTCCTTACCTCCTACATGTGAAGCAAATGTTCTACCTCTGAGTTGTATTCCTGCCTTCTGTATAAAACAGGGAGAAACAGATAGTCTTTGGATATAATGAAGCCAGATGCTAAATCTCACTAAAGCTTAAAGGAAGTAACTTGTTATGGGATAAATTCAAAAGAACACAGAGAAGACAACAGGCATAGAGTAGGTTGTCCTAGTAACAGCAGTAACAGAACAAGATAAAAAGACTGCAGGAAAAGTTTTTTACAGATGGCACAATGGCTGGCATTAACAAATAAAATGCTATATGCTCCCATCCTTTAGGTGGGAATTCTGTATTACTATCAGATTATGAAGACTTTATTAAAGGAATTTACTCTTTAAAAGGTTATTTGTCCTTCCACAGATAGTTATTGTGAATTAGGTACCCAATACTGTGCTAAATCTTGAACACACAGAAAATGATTCATGAAAACACCATTCTTTCTCTATAAGCTTACAGTCTTGTGGGGTAATCCACCATAAACAAACCCATAGACCATGCATAGAAATGTATACATCACATAAATTCCACTATGAAACCTAAAGGAAAGCAAGAGGTACCTAACACCCCAGAAAGGATAAAGAACATTCATATTCAAAGGCTGAGAGGTGAGAACATTTTAGTTCAGTAGGGTAAATGAAAGAAGGTGAATTTTTTTGAAGTATACTAGGGAAGAAGAAAGGAATGATGATGATGATGATGATGATGATGATGATGATAATAAAAGAATAAAGAGGGATGATAGCCATCCCTCTCTGCTGCTGCTGTTCTTTTCATCCTTGCACCCTCTCATGTGCTTCTGTGCCCTCTAGTGGTGACGGGAGGCAACTTCTCCATCATTTCTCTCTGGAATTGTTGATGGTTTAATCAGTGGAGCCTGAAGGGCTGGTGGCCCCCAGGGAGAGCCCATGAGGGCAAGGCTTGGGCAGGTGACTTCAGGAAGTGACCATGCTCCCTCAGCATTGTTCCAGGTGGAACTCGGAACACTGGTTGCCAGGTAACCAGACGCCAGTAGCAGCAACAGCTGCCTGGACAGACCATCTTGTCCAGAGGAGCTGGAGAGAGGAGTCTATTGTTCTGCTTCCAGACCTCCAAAGGCTTAGGTGTCTTGGAAGCCAACGGTGGTCGCCTGTGCCGCTGCTGGAGACAGATGGTATGCTCACTGACACGTTTCTGGCCTGTTCCCCACCGTGAGACCAAGGTAATCAGGGCCGCTGTGTGGTGGGGGAGCTTTCTGGTCCACTCACACCCCCCATCCACTGCGGTTGCGGCCTGGGCGAATGTTTCTGTTGGGTCACTGAGGAACACGTTTCATGCCTGCTTCCCTCTTCAGTGTAGGGAAAGGGGTCGTTGGTGCCCCTCGGGGTTTGCAAACTTCAAGCCTTCCTCCTGCCGTGGTCCTTCCTCAGAGCGAAAGGAAGCTAGCCTTCCTGCATGGTATACCCATTTCTCAACAAAGATGGCGTGAACTTCGTGGAGCAGATGATCCCCTATTTGCCCACCACTATTTCTGGCCCTTTATCCAAAGTTTGCGACCACTGGAATGGTTTTCTGGACCTGATCCTGAAAAGGCAGTCGAGCGGCTCCACCAGGGATCCAGCTCTCAGACCTCCTCCTGCTGTTTTCTAGGGCCTGTGCCCTCACAGAACCAGACGACTCTGTCGCAGCAGCCTAGGTTCCTGGCCTGGCCCTTTAAAGTGACATAGCCATACATGGGCGATTGGGGCAGGGGTGGGCTCTAGCAGGTGCCATTCACCTTCCCCAGGGAGTGTCACACACCACCCTTTCTCAAGCCCTGAGTATCCTTTGGGTAAAGCATTCTGGACCCCATCTGTGGTGTTTGGGATAAATGGAGCCCCCAGCACCCCCAAACCCCTTCCTAGGAAGATTCAAATATCTCCCTCTAGACATCTGGGTGGGTTGGGGACATGGGCCTTAGGGGTGACATCCCTGTGGACTGTCACAGGTATAGATCCTTCAGGCCCGAATGTGAGGAGGACCAGAAAACAAGGATGTGAGTGAGCTTGTTTGGAGGGGGAGGTAAATGGGGAGGAGCATTTGGGATGGCCAGGATGGAGGACCAATAATGTCCAGAAGCCTCGCCTTTGGGGTTCTTGCCCTAGGAACTGTCCCCGCAACCTCGCTGGCTGGTGGAGGACAGAGGTCTCCCACTGGGCTCCTGGGTTTTGAGCAGCAGAGGGAGGAACAAGAGAGGAAGGGCCCTGGTGGACACCCATGTCCCCCACCCCCGTAGCCAAGAAGCAAGGCCAGGCTCCCGACCCCAAGTCCCTCTTCTCCTGCTCTTGCCCGCAGGATTATCTTCTTGTTCCTGTCCCAGTGGCTACAGAGATTCCCCCAGGATATCTGTGGGGTTCCGGACCTGACCATCATGAGGCGGCTGCTGGACAATGCCAGGATCCATGTGCTCACTGCAGAGTTGGGCCGCCAGGCCGGGGAGATCCTTCTGGCAATGGAGGAGCAGAAGGTCAGGAGGATGAAGCCCGAGGAGGAGGAGGGGGAGAAAGAAGATGAAGAGGAGGAGGAAGAGCTCGGGGAGGTGTCTGGAGAACCTGCTGCTGGTTCCATCCCTGGGTCTCACTGGGAAAGTGTCCTGAAGCTCTTGCCAGGAGAGTAGAGCTGGACGCCAGTCAGCTTGACCGTCCTGCAGGCAGGAGAGCAGACTGCGCCTTCCCTGGCAAGTAGACGCCATCTTGGGAGAGCTCACACCTTTTTGGGTGCCTTCAGGCAGTCCCCCTATCCAGGCTGATGGCTCACCCTCTTCTGTGTTCAGATCCTTGGGTCCTTGACTGCAGCTTGCACATGCAGGAGTCCTTGGGGATACAGGAGACACTGAGACTGGCTTCAGGGTCAGGAGATATGCCCCAAGAGGATAATGAGCTCCTGGATCCCATGGCTGCGGGTCCCCCAGTCTTGCCAAAAGCTGGACCAGTGCAACCTCTGGCTTTAGCATCAGAGGACGCGCAGTCCATTGTGCACTTGGTGGATGAGCTACTGTTTCTCTCCACTGTGGCACACTTGGGGGCACCTGATCCCATGTCCTAGCTGCCCGAGGTGGACATATAGTTGGTACAATCGCCGGCTGGGCTGCACCCAGCGCCTGCTCCCCTTAGAGAAAAGGTTCCCTTAATTTTGTGTATTTTTAAATTGCTGTTTTTCACTCTTGCGATATTGTTGTTGGTTTCATATTATTATTAGAAAGGTGTTGCTTACTTATCTTAAGTGATGTATTCAGAGATGGAGCCTCCCCATCAGACCACAGTGGGTGGAGCCATTCCTGGGCTGTGGTCCGGACTGAGACAAGGGGTATGGTGCCTGTTTTTGTCGAGAGTTTCTCGCGAGTTGGGCATGTGCATCCATCTGTAGAAGATGTTGCCAGGTGTGTAGTTGGTGCCCAAGTGGTCTAATGGGATAGACTGAGCAGCAGAGAGAAAGCCCAAAAGGGCCAGCACTTGATAGCGGACTTTTGGGGCCACAGCTGGGCCGAGGGCTAGGCTCTGAGGACCAGGGTCAGGAACAGTACCAGGAACCAGCTCCTTGGGCACTATACCTGAGGGGGGAAAACCCTGTAATTTGAGATATAGAGTACATTTGGGGGGATAATTTAAATATATGATATTTCTACATAGCCATGCCTGATTTAGAACTCAATATTTGGAGCCGGGCATGGTGGCACACATCTGTAATCCCAGCACTCAGGGAAGAAGAGACTTGAATTTGAGGCCAGCCAGGTCTATAAAGTGAGTCTAGGACAGGCAAGGCTACACAAGGAAATTCTGTCTAAAACACAAACAAACAAATGAAGAAACTAATGAACAAACACAAAAGAGAACTCACTCTGTGGACCAAGCTGACCACAATCTCAGAAGGATTAGCTTGCCATGAACTCCCAGGTCTAGGATGACAGGGATGCACATATGATCCAAGCTAAGATATATTTTTTTATTTTTTATTTTTTTTAAATTTTTCCTCAATTACACTTTATTCATTCTGCATCCCCCTATACGCCTCTCCCTCCTCCCCTCCCAAGTCCACCCTCCCTCCTCCCTCTGCATGCATGACACTCCCCAAGTCCACTGATAGGGGAGCTTCTCCTCTCCTTTCTGATCTTAGTCTATCAGTTCACATCAAAAGTGGCTGCATTGTCCTCTACTATGGCCTGGTAAGGCTGCTCCCCCCGGGGAGGTGATCAAAGAGCAGGCCAGTCAGATTATGTCAGAGTCAGTCCCTCTTCCCATTACTATGTAACCCACTTGGACACTGAACTGCCCTGGGCTACATCTGTGCAGGGGTTCTGGGTTATCTCTATGAATAGTCCTTGGTTGGAATATGAGTCTCTGGGAAGTTCCCTGTGTTCAAATTTTATTGTTCTGTTGCTCTCCTTGTGGAGACCCTGTCCTCTCTAGCTCTTACTATTTCCCAGTTCTTACATAAAATTCCATTCACTCTGCCCAGCAGTTTCCCATCAGGCTCAGCATCTGCTTTGATAGTCTGTAGGGCAGAGGCTTTCAGAGGTCCTCTGTGGTAGGTTCCTAGGTTGTTTCCTGTTTTCTTCTTCTGATGTCCATCCTCTTTGCCTTTCTGGATGGGGATTGGACATTTTAGTTAGGGTCCTCTCTCTTGCTTAGTTTCTTTAGATGCACAGGTTTTAGTGGGTTTGTCCTATGTTGTATGTCTATATGAGTGAGTATATACCATGTGTGTCTTTTTGCTTCTGGGACAACTCATTCAGTATGATTCCTTTCCAGATCCAGACATTTACCTGCAAATTTCATGATTTCCTTATTTTTCATCCCCGAGTAATATTCCACTGTGTAGATGTACCACATTTTCTGCATCCATTCTTCAGTTGAGGGGCATCTGGGTTGTTTCCAGCTTCTGGCTATTACAAACAAAGCTGCTACAAACATGGTTGAGCAAATGTCCTTATTGTGTACTTGAGCCTCTTTTGGATATATGCCCAGGAGTGTATGGCTGGATCTTGGGGAAGTGCTATTCCTAGTTGTCTGAGAAAGCGCCAAATTGATTTCCAGAGTGGTTGTACAAGTTTACATTCCCACCAGCAGTAAAGAAGGGTTCCCTTTCTCCACAACCTCTCCAGCATGTGTTGTCACTTGAGTTTTTGATGTTCGCCATTCTCATGGGTGTAAGGTGAAATCTCAGGGTCGTTTTGATTTGCATTTCCTTAATGGCTAATGACGTTGAACATTTCTTTAAGTGTTTCTCTGCCATTCGATATTCCTCTACAGAGAGTTCTCTATTTAGCTCTGTTCCCCATTTTTTAATTGGATTACTTAGTTTGCTGTAATCAAACAGCTTCATTAATTCATTTTTCAGCTTCATTAGTTCTTTATATATACACTGGATAGTAGCCCTCTGTCAGATAAAGGGTTGGTGAAGATTCTTTCCCAGTCTGTCTCCTAACATGACCTTGCCTCTCCACTCAACTCCCACTTTTCCTTATAGTTGAACCAACTGCATTTATTGTTGCTGGTACTTCAGGATAGCATGGGAGGTTCTGATTGGGCTTTCAGTCATTTACAGGCTGTTGCAATGGATAATAAAGTTATATCTGCCCCTTTTAGTCTCTGGTGTTTGATTCCCAGGATTCTCTGTGGGCTCTGTTGCCACTCATTCCAGTTCCCCATGGTTCCTGATTCCTATATTTATGTAAGTACTGGCAATCAGGACTAGTTATTTGCAAGACCAGCAAAACCGCTTCACTGCTGAGCCAACCCTCACACCCTATGTTGCCTATTTTTGATCAACATTACATTGCTGATGCTTTCATCTGTTATTTGTAACTGTTTAAATATAGATTTCATTTTAGGAAGATCATATCAATGTTACAATTTAAAGTGAGGCACTTCAAGTTTCTAGAAGATATGTACATAACTAGAGGGAATGAATAGCTCTGTGTAGAAACTTGAGCATAGAGCTGTCAGTTCTTTCTATCAATTGTTTGTTTGATTAATTTTTTTGCAGAGTATTCTGTGCCCCTGACTGTTCTGGAACTCATTGCATAGACTAGGCTACCATCCAGCTCTATGAGATATACCTGCCTCTGCCTCCTGAGGGTTGTTGGAATTAAAGGCATGATAAAATGCACCCAGTTTGCCTATTGTTTTTATATTTAGGAACTGTTCATACAATTTCTCTGAGGTGGGGTAAGCACAGTTGATCTGTTTACTTGTCTCCCCCTCTTTATGTCTGTTAAGTAGAAAGTGGCATTTATCTTACAAGGCTACGTTTTTTTTTTAATTTTTTTTTTATTTTTATTAATTACAGTTTATTCACTTTGTAGCTCTCTCCCTCCCACCTTCACTCCCAATCCCACCGTCCCTCCCTCTTCCCCTACCAGTACCCCTCCCCCAATCCACTGATAAAGGAGGTCCTCCTCCCCTTCCCTTTGATCCTAGTCTATAAGGACTCATCAAAATTGGCTTCATTGTCTTCCTCTGTGGCCTGATAAGGCTAGGTGTGGGGAACAAACCTGCAGGGTAAGCACTCAGGAGGCAGAGGTAGGAGGATCATGTTTCCAAAACTTTTTAAAGAATTATGTATTATTTATACAACATCCTGCCTGCACATTAGATCTCAGTATAGATGGTTGTGAGATACCATGTGGTTGCTGGAAATTGAACTCATAATCTTTGGAAGGATAGCGAGTAGTGCCCTTAACCTCGGAGCCACTACTTCAGCCTCATCCAAGAACATTAAGAAGGAATTTAAGGTATTAATTTGTTCGTGGTCTTTTCTTTCCTTCTTTCTTTCTTCTAATTTATTGATTTATTGGTTTATTTATTCTTTTATTTTACAGTGTTCTTCCTGCATGTACCACTGCAAGCCATACGAGGGCATGAGATCTTACTATAGATGGTTGTGAGCCACCATGTAGTTACTGGGAATTAAACTTAGGACCTTTACAAGAACAGCCAATGCTCTTAACATCTGAGCTACCTCTCTAGCCCTGGTCCCCTTTTCTTTACTTCATGTTACTTAAATTTTCTAAAATATAAATGAATGTGTTATGAACATCTGTAGAAGGAGGCATTGTTTTTCAAGGAAGAAAATGAAAAGATTATTAACAAATTTCTTAATGATTCTTTACTATGGTCACACACAAGTTTGAATGAATACTGTTGAGTATATCTCAACAGTTTATGTCACCATGTGGTGAATGAAATTTATCATTGTGTTTTCAGGATGTTTCTTACTCATGACTACTGGGAGGCTGTATGCTGCCTTAGCTGAGCTAAGTGGATGGATGAGTAAATTGCACCATTTCATGGGGAGGTGGGGAGGCCAGCCTTGGACTTGTGATCCTCCTGTGTCAGCCTTCTGAATGCTGGGGTTCAAAGCTTGGGCCACTAAAATGAGAATACTGAAGCAGATGGTACATTTATCTGTTTGCGAGGATTATCACCTTTTAAGAATTCCAAACTTGGTATGTTTAATGTATCTCACACATTTAATAAGATATTAAAATGTATCGATGTCAGGCAACCCCTAATCAACTATAATTCCAACTTTAAGGGATCCACTATCCTCTTCTATCATCCATGGACACACACACACACAACATATGTGTCTTTTAAAAAGTAAATGTGCAATCACAACTAGAAAAGCACATTTTGAAGCAATGTGCAACTGAAAAGCACCGTGATGATATGACCTTGACGTGCAGAATATTTCCTCAAGTGTTTCACACAATTCATCATCAGTAGAAGGATCTTAAATGTTCTCTATACAAAATAAAAATAGAACCCTGTGTCTCCCCCTAGCCCTTGCCATGGGTCTTCTGTAGTTTCTCCTGCCATCTTTGACTTCTTTTATTTTCAACCCGTTAAGAATTTCTTGTAATGGAGATTTAAAAATTGAAATAAAATGAAGATTTAAATCTTTCTTCCATCCACTATTTTTTCTATAAACTTTACTGTGAGCCTTCCTTGTGAAAGGAACCCTGCAAACTGCCAGCAGGTGTGGCTCTGGTGTTTGGTTTATTATTATTATTATTATTATTATTATTATTATTATTATTAATGACTTCTTTAGACAGGGTTTCTCTGTGTAGCCCTGGCTGTCTTGGACTTGCTGTGAAGGCCAGGCTGGCCTCAAACTCAAAGAGATCCTCCTGCCTTTTCCTCTCCAGTGCTGGAATTAAAAGTCTGTGCCACCATGCTTGGCAGGATGTTCTTATAGCTGGGTTGAAGTCATACTATGTAACTTAGGACATGTCCAGGCATGTGAGTGTGAAGAGCTGGCAGGGGGTGCAAACCCTTGTTTTTGGAGACAGGGTTTCTCTGTGTGACCTTGTTTGTCCTGGACTCCCTTTGCAAACCCGGATGACTTGGAACTGACACCCACTCTGCTTGCCCCACTGATGGTCACAAGCATGTGATGCCACACCTGGCTTCTTGTTATAATCTTTAAAATTATTTATAGTCTCTGTGTATGTGTCTGCCTTCCTGAGACCAGCCCTGTTTTGACTAGGAGAGTTGGTACTCACTAAAAGAAAGGAGTCAAGTCTGCCTACCCTAAGCACGAGGTACTCTACTCTCAACTGCTAAGTCAGTGAGGGTATGAGCCCAAGCTATGGCTTGTAATAAAAAGATCCTCATGTGTTCTGCAATGGCTCAACAACTGGTGGTCTTTTGTGGTCTCATGAACTGGGCACAACAGAGGCAGTCCCATGGAGGATTTATACTTTCAGAATAGCCATAAATGCTCTTCAGTTAGACCTTAGAAAAGGAGGTTATGGCAGAGCATAGAAAACTCAGCTATGGGCCTCCAGTGCCATCAGGTGAAATTCTTAACACTGGGCCTGGTAGAAGCTGGTGTTACAGTTAGCACAACCATACAGGTATTCATCAGTCCTAGTACACTAGGTCCACCAAAGAGGCTGGCAAGGAATATCCAATAAGGGCTAAAGATGGCCCAACAAAAATTGTTATTAGGCTCTGCACATACCAACATCGCCACATCACTGCAGAGGAAGCAGCAACAGCACCAAATAAGAGACCACTTAGAATTCTGGGATTGCCCTCAACAATTAGGCAAGGCTTAGGACTCCATGAAATGACTGGAACCCACAGCAATGATAACATGCACAGAGCTATGCCAAAACCATGACCAGAGGACCCTAAAAGGGCAGGTCACTTGTTTGGAGAAGTGGCTTTATCTCATAGACACACTTTCATATTTCCTAAAGAGGAAATTGTTAGGCTCCAGTTTTCCAGAAGTCATTAAAATGATTGATGTGACTATTGTTATTAATAAAAATTATATAAAGTATGTATATATACATATAGACTGTATATATGTATATATACATACTGTTCCTTTGTGTATATATATTGTTCCTATACACATATATGAAGCATTGACACCCCACAAGTATACCCTTGAGTTTTTCTGTTACCATCTGTTGTGGCTCATAGCACCTACATGTTAGTCTGGTTTGTTTCCCCAATGAAACTCCCTTGGAGAAAACTAAGTTTTTCATTTATTATTATTATTATTTAAAGAGGTAGTGAATGTTCTTTTTGGAGGGAGGGAAACTTTATGATTTATGGAGTAGTTCTTTTTCTTATGGAAGATTTGTTTATTATTTGTACAGTATTCTGCCTGCATGCCAGATGTGGTCACCAGGTCTCACTATAGATGGTTATGAGCTGCCATGTGGGTGCTGGGAATCGAACTCAATACCTTTGGAAGAACAGCCAGTGTTCTTAAGCTCTGTGCCATCTCTCCAGCTCTCTTATTTTTTTTTTTATTTATTCGTTTTACATCCCTGTCATAGACCCTTTCTTCCTCTCTTCCCAGGCCTACCCTCCCTGTTTCCCCATCACCCCCCACCTGGATCCTCAAAGAACGGAATCCACTGACCCCGTGTCTAACCACCCATGCCAGCATATCCAGTCCATCAGTATTGGGAGCATCCTCTTCCCCTGTGGCCTGGCGAGGTAGCCCTGAAAGTGGAAAGTGATAGAAAAGATAGATTGTAGGTCAGGGTGCATTTTTTTAATTTAATTTTTTTTTTATCAGTTACATTTTATTGACTCTGTATCCCAGCTGTGTCCTGATCCCTCATTCCCTCCCAGTCCCTCCCTCCCTCCCTCATTTCCACTGTGCCACTTTCCAAGTCCACTGATAGGGGGGGACCTCCTCCCCATTCATCTGATCCTGTTTTATCAGGCATCTTCAGGACTGGCTGCAAAGCCCTCCTCTGTGGCCTAACAGGACTTCTCCTCCCTTGGGGGGTGGGGAGGCCAAAGAACCAGTCATTGAGTTCCTGTTAGAAATAGTCTTTGTTCCCCTCACTTTGGGAAACCAATTGGTTACTGAGCTACCACAGGCTACATCTGAGCAGAGGTTCTAGGTTATATCCATACATGGTTCTTAGTTGAATGTCAGTCTCAGAAAAGACCCTGTGCCCAGATATATTTGGTCCTTATGGAGCTCCACAGGGTGCATTTTTATGTGTGTTGGTCCTGAAGTGTTTACAAGGCCTCAATACCCTCATGTCTTTCATCCCTTCTGGCACTTACACTCTGCACACAGAGTACCTTGAGCCCTTAGGGGTGAGAGTTTGCTGGAGACATCTCATTTAGGGTGGAATGGTCCAAGGCCTCTCACCCTCTGTGTATCAGCTGGATGTGTGTCTCTGGATTTGTTCCCATGTGCTGCAGGAGGAAGTTTCTGATGATAGCCAAGCAAGGCATGGATCTGTGACTATGGCTGTGCTCCTTTAGAGTAACTGTAGCATTTAGATTTCTCTTATGTCCCTGGCTTGTGTAGACTCAGGCTCCTGGCCACCCAAGCCATGTTGGATCAAGGTTCCTTCTCATGGAGTGGGCCTCCTGAAACCCAATCAGATATTAGTTGGTCACTTCCATGACGTTTGTGCCAAAAGCGCACCAGCAAATCTTGTAGACAGGTCACTGTTGGAGAGTGAAGGGTGTATGGCTGGGTTGTTGTGTGATTTTCTCTTCCAGTGACATGCAGCGTATGTTCCAGTATCATGAACAGTAGTCCATAGGGGGTGAAGGTTCTAGGTAAGCACCAGCTGGGATTCTCTGTGTCCAATGACTTGTGGAGGTGTTGTCCTCAGCAACAGAATCTGACCATTAGGTTGGGGAGATCAGGAGAGGATGGACACTGGTTGGGCGGCCCCAGTCCCTGCTTTGGCCTAGCACAGAGTCCTCCCTCATCCGGATGCCACAGGACTCGAGGAGGAGGGCAGTTCTCGAGACACTCCTTGGTCTGTTCTTATTAAATTCAAATAAATACATAGTATTAAATTAAGTACAGCATCTATTTAAAGCTCGTTATTAAGTGACACATGTTCGCCACTAGAGGGCACCACGTCCCTTGACAGATGACCATGTGGTTGCTGGGGATAGAACCAGGCACCTCCGGAAGAGAGAGGGATTCTCTGCTTCACAGAGGCCCCTGGCTGTTGGGATGACAGGCATGAGACAGTAAGTCTGGCGTTTTGTTTGCTTATTTCTTTTTTTTTTTTTAATTCATTCATTTATTCTCTGGCATTATGCCTGTGCACTATAAGAGGGCACAAGATCTCATTATAGATGGTTGTGAGCCACCATCTGGTTGCTAGGAATTGAACTCAGGACCTTTGAAAGAGCAGCCAGCTCTGTTAACCTTTGAGCCATCTTTCCAGCCTCCGGCTTTTTTTTTTTTTTTTTTTTTTTTTTTTTTAATCTTTAAAACATATTTATTATCTGTGCGAGTGCATTTTTGCCTTCCGGAGACCAGTCCTGTTTTGACTGGGAGAGTCAAAATGACTAAAAAAGGGGGAAGAGACCCCAGAATCCCTTCTCTAGGGACCAGGGACCAGCTGCACTATGTCAGATCAGGAGAAATCAAAGGGCAGATTTTTCCTTCGCACAAATGAGACTTCCAGCATCCGGGCTTGTTTACTTCTGAAAGCAGATAGGCGGGGCGATGGCATCAGGAATCCCGAATCCCTGAAAGCTCTGGATCCTGAAGACAGCCAGTGGTGAAGGATGGGGACATTTACATGACACCAGGAACCAGGGGAAACTCTGTGTACAATGTGGCAACTGGAAAGGGCTTTGCAGGATATTTCTGGGTCCCCTGTATGTTTTCAGGGTTGATTGTTTGGTGTTGAATAACTAACTGATTTTATGCTCTTTCCTGGAAAGATTTTTTTTCTCACACTCTCAGCTTTTATTAGTTCCCTACAGATTTTTTTTACATAGGATTAAAGACAACGGTTTCTTCCTGGACCACTTTTGCATGCCTATTGGCGTTTTCCATTTTTCACTTCATGTTTGTGCAGGTATATTGATAAGCCTTTTTTTTTTTTTTTTTTTTTAATATTGGTTCATCTTATGGGTGTAGCTTCTGGTATTATTAGGAGACACACTAGCAGAACATACTCTGATCCTCTGCCTTATATAATTTTTCATCATCTGTTCTGCATGATCTCTAAGCCTTAGATCTGGGAATTGTTTTGTAGATTTATCAGGTGTGAGTGTTCTCCAGAATTCTGCCTTGTGATTGGTTGTGTTTTTCAGTCATGATTGCTGTTGCAAAGAAAAGCTTCTTCTGACAGTGGTGAACTATACTTATCTGTGTGCATTATTAAAAATATTTAGGTTGTAACATGTAACATATTCATGCATGGACTTACATGTATTATAGAGATATTATGTAGATAAATTCCCAGTATGATTGCGTAAAACCCTTTCACAAATATTTACTGTTATATGTTCTGCTTCCTTCTTTCATATTTATCCACCTTGAAAATTATCCACATTATCCCAATCAGATCAATTGTACCTGCCTTTTTATTGCTTGCCCAACATTTTTTCGTGTTTCTACAGTTATTCCGTGGTGATACTCACATCTGAAACATGGGATCCAGATGCCCCAGTGTAGAGAATGAGAGATATTTGTCTTCTGGATATGGGTTACCTAAATTATAATTTTTCTACTTACAACTAATTATGTGTATGATATTTATCATGTTAAACATATTTATGGTTTTCCATTTCCTACCTATTGTGAACACAATAGCAATGAAAGTGACTGAGCAAGTATTTCTAGAGTGGGGTGCTGAGTCACTTTTACGTATGTCTAGGAAAGGAGAGCATGGCCAGGTAGTAGATTTTTTTTTTCTTTTAGAAAATTCTCTACTCTGAGTTTTGGAATGGCTGAACTGTTTAAAAGACCCTCCCCTTTCCAGAGATATATTTTCATGCCTGTTTTATAGAAGAATCTCAAATACCACCAAAAGCCCTGTTATACTCCCCAAAATAAGAAATAAAACAAGTATTTAGTTCATGCACTGTTTATCTAAATTACTATCATGTAATTACATTTTGAATATTGTCCAAAAATTAATAAGTAACATGAATATCTTACTAAAATTATTTCAGCATCAGCTTCTATTCTGAAATAGAATGTCTGTGATTGTGAGACAATGTGAGGAGCTCTTATTTTTGTTTAAATATACATTTCAGAAAAAGGTTACTTAAAAGTATGTAAATAATTTAATTTTAGTATACTAATGGGTTTTATTAGAAAACTAATACATCAAAAGGATCGATTTTTATTTGCTATTTTTTGTTTTTAATACATCTCAAAGAGTTTGTTTCAGGTCTTAAGAGAATAATGTAGCACTTAGGGAAAAAGATGCATCCCAGAAGTCCTGCACTGGAGGCCAAGATGGAGAAGACTTCCACAGCCACCATGGCTTTACCCTTGGTGCTCTGGTAGACAGGGATGAAGATGACCCAGACACTGCAGAACACCAGCATGCTGAATGTCAGGAACTTGGCCTCATTGAATGTGTCAGGCAGGTTCCTCACCAGAAAAGCCACAGTGAAACTGCCTAGGGCCAGGGACCCTAAGTAGGCCAACACACAGTAGAAAACAGTTACTGAGCCCTTGTTGCATAAAATGATGACTTGAGCATGTTCAGATTGTGCATCTGTGTCAATATAGGGAAGTGAGGTTCCCAGCCAGACTCCACAGATAATAAGTTGGATCAGGACACAGATGGGAATGACAGCATTATAGACACCTGAGACAAAGAATCTTCTCATTGTTCTCCCTGGTTTCATGACTCTAAAGGCCAGAATTACAGTTATAGTTTTTGCCAAAACGGTGGAAATAGCCAAGGTAAACACAAGTGCAAATGTTATTTGTTGCAGTATGCAGGAGGTTGTGGTTGGACGGCCAATGAAGAAAAAAGAGCAGAGGAAACAGAGGAGGATGGAGATGAGCAGGATGTAGCTGAGAGTCCGGTTATTGGCCTTAACAATTGCTGATTCTTGGTGTTTAAGAAAGATCCCCAAAACTGCAGTTGTGCTGACAGATAAGCACAGAGCTGTGCAGGCCAGAGCCATGCCCAGAGGATCTTCAAAGGACAAGAAAGTCACTGTCTTGGGCAGGCAATAGTTTCTCTCAGGGTTTGGGTACTCTTGACTTGGGCAAGGGATGCATTCCTGTTGATCTGTTGGGAGGAAGTGAATCCACATTTCAGCTTTTACACTTATTTAGTCATTGCACAGTTAAGTCATGAGAGTGCTTTCCATTGATGTGTGTAGCCTTTCATATTCTCCTTCCTGATACTGCCAAGGAAGGAACTCTTTATAATTCTCATTTCTACTGTTTATCTTGTTTAATTAACAATAAGCTTTCTGCTGAAGAATTTATCAATTTCTCCAGGGAAGTGAAATCTATATATTACTCATATTCAGATGAAGTAATATTGTCAAGCAATCCTTCAAATGCTTTTTTATATACTGTGAGTTTCTAAGTATGTACACAAAGTATTTTGATCACATCCGTGTATAAAAATATACTTCCTTGATTTCACCATTATGGGTTCTCATTTATTATTTATTAAACTGAAAAAGACCTACCCTTAGGCAATTTTATAAGAAACAGAACTTTTCATCTTTTATTTAAAACAATAAAATGTTGAAAGATTAATTAAAAAGTCTTTATATTCTACAATCTAATGCTACCATGGGATAAATTTCTTGCAGTGTGCTATATGAATTCAAATACTATGTTGAAGAGATATGGAGAGAGTGGGTATCCCTGACTTGTCCCTGATTTCAGTGGGATTGGTTTACATTTCTCTCCATTTAGTTTGATGTTGGCTATAGCCTTGCTGTATACTGTCCCTACTATGTTTAGGTATGTGCCTTGTATTCCTGATATCTCCAAGACTTTAAACATGAATGGGTGTTGGATTTTGTCAAATATTTGTTAGGCATCTAAGGAGATAATCATGGATTGTTTTTTTTTTTTTTTCTTTCGGTGTGTGTTTTTATTCATAAATACTACTTGCTCATTCCATGTGATGTTACATGTATATGTTATCACATGGTTGACCACAACCTTAAACAGGCAGCCATACTTTCATTTACAAAGATTGGCTTTTTCTGCTATTGTTGGTACTTGAAATGTCAACTATAAGTGTTTTAAATGCAGTTCCATTTCTTGTGCATTGAGGAAACAATTACACATCTACTTTTCCTGAAGTTACTTTCAGGCACAGATCATTACATTTGTTTATTACAGAAATATAATTCGATCTTGAACAACTGGATATCTCACATTCAATAGGTAGCCTAAAGCATGTATCACTGCAAGAGTTGAGATGGCCATTTCATGAACCAAAAGGAAGGATTTTTAATTAGGTTGATTTTGACACAATAGCAAGAGAACTGGCACTCAAACCTTCACACATTGTGTGGAATCAGCAGTGGTTACTAATGGATTCAGGGATGAGTGAAAGAGACATAGAGAAGAGCACTACATTATGATACCATGGTCATTTCTTAGCTTTCCAATTCTACATTCCCAAGCAGTTTGAGGAAAGATATTATTCGTATACCTGTCTGGTTGGAAATGTGCTGCTCTGGACAAAATGCACAAGAAAAACAGCAGATAGGTCTTTCTTTGTGTGGAACTTTCAAGAATCCTGGACTACAGCTCTGTGAACATACAGATTGAGGAATCTGAGGGAAACACAGAAAAACTGGTAGTAATATTGCACATTAATTTAAAATAATTTAGGCTAAATAACTTAAATTCACATATCCTATGGAAATTCTATGTGTTTATGAGGAAATCAGAGTGTTTAATACGAGAGTGTAGAATGAAGTAAGTTAGTACACTTTCAATGCTAAATGTTCAACATTCTTTTATGGTGACTAATCTGTGACTCACTTCTTCCTAGCCTTGTGAAATGTATACAATGTCCATATATTCTCTCCTGTGAGGCAGCAAGCCAGAACTCATTTTCATATGAATTATGGAACAGTTGGATTGTCAGACAGAAACCCAGTCACTCCTGCCTCATCTATTTCTACCTTTACATTTCCAGTCATGTAGTAATACCCATGCACTCTGATTCACCTGCAAAAGGAATTTCAGTTTTCTCATGAAAGATGGTTTGGTCATTGGTGAATTATGATCTATTACTGTGACTTTTACACTTACCTCCCAATGCTAGGAATACTTCTTTCTTTTTAAACATTTGTGACATTGTCACATAGGATTTTCACCAGTTGCACGTTAGTTAATCACATTAACTACTAAACTAGTACAATTTTAGTTTGTTATATGTTAAAAATTGTGTAGGACAGGAACAAATATTTCTAGCTATGCTTAGACTTCTTTTTTGCCTCTATTTTGTATTCATTTTCTGTCTCATAAATATTAATATATTAACAGGAATATAATTCTGGATAACTGGCTCAACAGTTAAGAGTGCATAATGTTCTTGCAGAGAAATATGACTTCTGTTCCTGGCACACATATCTGGCAGATCATATACATTTTTTACAGAAATGGTTTGTATCAAAGTCCATAGTTTATTTCCTGTTCATGCTATTTCACAAACTTGTAAATTATTGATATGCTTGAGTATGAGTTGAGCATGATCATGCATGAATAATAAAAATATGTTGATATATACATACATTTGTGCATGTGTGTGTATCCCATACACCTACACTCCTATGTAACCATGAACACTATTCATTGACTGCAGCACAAATGAACACACATTGAAATTTAATTCATCTATTTCTATCTGCAGGAAGTAATTAACATTATGAGTTTGTTTGTATGTATGTTTATATGTGTACATATACATAATTCTGAAATACTGGCTTATTTCTGAAAGTAATCATATTGGACTGAAGAGATGATTTAGTGTTTAACATTCTTGAAACATGAACATGAATACCTGAATTGATCATGCTGAAGGGACAGAAAGAAAAGTTGGGTGTAGAAAATATTTTTGTAATAGAAATTTTGTAGTCATGAAGACAGTGAGAAAGTTAAGGAAATGCATTCCACTAAATACAGCAAAAACAATAAGCAAATGTTTCAGAGAGACAGCCTGTTTAAAAATAAAAGGGAGAGCAACTGAGGAAGATAACCAGTTTTGAGTGTGGCCCTAACAAGTACATGTGCTCAGTCAGACACAAGCTCACAATCACAATAGAGCTAAGAATATAGAATATAAGAATCATTTTAAATTTTTAAAGAGACATCATACAATCAGGGAGGCAAGACACATACCTAAACACAATAAAGGCAATATAAAGCAAGCCAATAGCCAACATCAAGTTAAATGAACAAAAACTTCAAGCATTCCTGCTAAAATTAGGGACAAGAGCAGGCTGCCAATTGCACCATAGCTCTTCAATACAATGCTTGAATTTCTACCTAGAGTGATAAAACAAAGGATATCAAAGGGATATAAAGCAGGAAGAGAACAACTGAAAGTACCATTATTTGCAGATGATAAGTGACACCCAAGATTCTACCAGTGGACTCCTATAGCTGCTAAACAATTTCAGTGAAGTGTCTGGATATAAAATTAACTAAAAAAATCAGTAGAGGGGCTGGAGAAAAATTCAGTAGACTTTCTGTACACAAACAACAATAAGGCTGAGAAAGAAATTAGGTAAAACACACACATACACAAACACTTCACAATAGCCACAAATACTATAAAATATCTTGGGGTAACTCCAACCAAGCAATTTAAAGACCTGTATGACAAGAACTTCGAGTCTTTAAAATAATAAACTGAAGATTTTAGAAGATGGAAAGAACTCCCGTGATCATAGATTGTTAGGATTAACATACTAAAAATGGCCATCCTGCCAAAAGCCATCCAAAGATTAAATGCAATTCCCATTAAATTCCAACATAGTTCTTTAAAGACCTGGAAAGTTCAATCATTAACTTCATATGGAAAAATAAAAGACCCGGGAGAGCCAAAAACATTCTGTATAATAAAAACTTCCAGCAGTATCAACATCCCTGATTCAAGCTATACTAGGTAGCAATCGAAATAAAACCTGCATGGTATTGGCACAGAAACAAACTGGTTGATTAGTAGAGCCAAATTGAATGTCTAACTAGATGTCTGCATGTAGAAAATGCAAATAGACCTGTATGTATCATCCTGCACATAATCAAGTCCAAGTGGATCAAAGACCTTGAAGTAAAACCAGAGACTCTAAAACTATTAGAAGATAAAATGGAGGAAAAGCCTGGAACTCATTAGCATAGCAGACAATAGAATGACAATATAACAGGCTCTGAGATAAAAAATTAATAAGTAGGATCTCATGAAACTGTAACGCTTCTGTAAATCAAATAACACTGTTTTTAGAAAAAAATGGCAGCTTACAGATTGGGAAAAGATCTTCGCCAACCCTACATCACAGAGAGGGCTGATATCCAAAGTACACAAAGAACTCAAGAAATCAAACATCAGCAAATCAAATGATCCAATTAAAACAAGAGGTACAAAGGTAAACTGAGAATTCACAGCAGGAATCACAAATGGCTGAGAAGCACAATGCTCAATGTCTTTAGTCATCAGAGAATTGCAAATCAAAATGACTTTAAGATTCCATTTTATTCCCATCAGAATGGCTAAAGATAAAAAACTCATGTGATAACACATGCTGGCAAGGATGTGGAGAAAGGGAAACACTCCTGCGTTGCTGATGGGTGTGGAAACTTACACAACCTCTCTGGAAATCAAGCGGGCAATTTCTCAGAAAACTGGAAATAGTTCTACCTCAAGACCCTGATATACCACTCCTGGGCATTTACCCAAAATATACTCTACCATACAACAAGGACATTTGCTCAGCTATGTTCATACAGGCTATATTTTTAATAATCAGAAACTGGAAACTACTTAGATGTCCCTCAACCAAAGAGTGGGTAAAGAAATTGTGCTACATTTACAGAATGGAACTGTACTCAGCTGTTAAAAACAAGAAAATCATCAAATTTGCAGGCAAATGGCAGGAACTAGAAAAGATCATCCTGAGTGAGGTAATCCTGAAGCAGAAAGACACATGTGGTATATATTCACTTACAAGAGGATATTAGACCTATAGTACAGGATAAACCTACCACAATACACAGACACGAAGAAGCTAATAAGAAGGAGCGCCCAAGGGAGAGTGCTGGAATGCCACTCAGAAGGGGATATATATATATTAGACACCAGAAGTGGATGAAGAGGGGGGACTGGATAAGAGATGTAATTGGGAGAGAAACAAGAGTTGGGATCAGATGTAGGGACAATGTCAGTGGAAGGTTCTAGGGCTGGGAACAAGAAGGGAAACTAAGGTAATATATTTGTCAAGCTGGAGGTCAGTGGGAGGATATAGGTGTTCCTATAACTGAGACCCCTAACAGGGAGAGACATGAAGCCTGAAGTGACCACCTCCTGCCAGGCAGGACTAGTGGAGTGAGGGGAAATCAACCCATCAACAAAACCTTTGATTCAAAACCTACCTTGCCTACAAGAAGTGCAGGAATAAAGAAGGAATAAAGATTGAGGAAAAACTCTAAATAATAATTGACCCAACCTGAGACCCATCACAACAGTAGAGAGCCTTACAGAACAGGTTTCTGGGAGGCTCCACCCTTTAGTTGGTTGGTGATGCTGGGACATATAGCCAAGCATGGGGAGAAGTTCCAGCCATTTTGTGGAAGTGTTGGAAGGCCCTGGAAGGGACAGGAACTCCAAAATAAGACTAACAGAGACAACTAACTGAGAAACATGCGGTTGTACAGTTACTGAGACATCAACTAAGGAGCATGCATGGTCTGGGCATTGGCCCTCTGCACACAGTTGGCCAATGAGTAGTTTGTTCTTCATATTGGTCGCCTGGCAAATGTAGTTGGAGGTGGGGAGGCTGTTTCAAACATGAACTCTATTGTCTGCCTTTGAAGCACTTTCCCCTGGCAGGCTGGCTTGCCTGGCCTCAGTGGATGAAATATGGTCAGTTATGATTTGACTTGATGTGTTGGAGAGGGTTGATATGGTGGGAGGGGAGATCATTTTTTCTGGGGGAAAGAGAGTAGGAGAGAGGAAAAGGAGGAGAGGGGGAAGCTGAGAGATGAGGAAAGAGGGACCATTTTGGGGAATGTAAAGAAAATAAACTGAAATTTAAAAACAACTATTTAAAAATATCTAAAAGACATCACACAATTTATTTTAGTAACTCTTTACAAATATTTCTCTACAAATTAAATATTGAAAACTTCCAGAACTGATTGAAGTTGCTTGGCCATTTAATCAGAACTTCATTGATGAAAAAGCCTTGATCTTGTGGACTCTTGAAGACAAACTCTCCCACTTTAACTAGTAATGAAATATGCTGAGTATGTTCCACAAAATTTTGTATGTCATATGTTTCCATAATTTTCTTGTTCTCATCGAAGCTTATTTCATCTCCAGCAGCATTTGTCACTTTAATTTTCCTAAGAAATGGATGCAGCTGAAGAGAGACATCATTTGATATGAGTGGCCCATACAAATACAGTTTGATGACCTTTAAGAGAAATCTATTCTCTCTCTCTCTCTCTCTCTCTCTCTCTCTCTCTCTCTCTCTCTAACATGGCTTTGTTTTTTAAGAGGCTTAGTTTGTTTAGGTGTCCCCCCACGCTTGTTTTAGTGAGATGAACAGTTCTCCCCATGAAAGTAATGTAAGAGCTACTGAACACAAGGAGAAATGTTGTCTAAGGTATGGAAAATGTGGAGCATGTTCTTAGAGGGAACAAGGCCCTGTAACTTTCCCCAGCACCAGAAAAATATTTCTAATTAGAAAATATATTTTTTTGGAGAAAATCAGTGGATTCATATGTATTAAGATATGTCCTTTCTGATGCCACACAATTAATATGAGTGTATTTCAATTAGGAAAATTGGTATACATATATATAAGATTACAATGAGATAATATTATTAGGAGTTTATGCAAAACTCAAGATTCATTTAAAATGTACATTAAATCTGTACAAACTTCATGTCAGTTATAATTCAGGAAACTGAAAAGAGACCCACTACCTGCCTTCATTTCTCTTTGGTTTGTTTTCTGTTACAACATTTGACTTTCAGCTTTGATATGAACGCTCTGTGGTACAATATGCACTACAAATGTATCTGGTGCCTTTGGAGGCCAGAAGAAGGTGCTGGACCCCCAGAAGTGGAGTTACAGATAGTTGAAAGCTCCTATCTAGATAATAGGAATTGTGGGTCTTTTCAAGGGCATGAAGTAATTCTAAATACTGAGACAGTTCAGGCTCCCTACATATGTGTCATTTTTGTTTTTGTTTATTGCCTACAAGAATGTATATATGTACACAAGGTGCATATCTGATGCCTGCAGAAAGCAAAAGAGTGTGTTAGATTCCATGGAGCTGAAATTAAAGACAGTTGTGAGCCACCATATGTGTGCTGACAACCAAACTCAGGGACCCTGTATGAGAATCACATGCTTATAAATGCTGAATCATGCCCCCAGAATGATTTAATTCCATATTTAACAAATTAAACAGGTTAATACTTCAACTTATGATATTCAATATTATGTTACCTAATTCCTACTTACATTATAGAACTGTTGCTTAGGTGCTCTGTTATCTAGAGAAGGGTTATACAAACTTACCTAATATCACATCTCTGGTAGATCATGTTCAGAAACAGTGACAATGTCTATGTTAAATATTATTGTTTTCCATAATACTCAAGATTACATCATACACTATACATTCAGAATTTATTTTTTGTTCATCTGTCTTTGATAGACTTTAAAGTTAAATTTACTTGATCAACAGTCTTCTTTATGATACCCTATTTGAAGGTGATCATCAAGGCTCGTATGTGTGTGGATGATTCCTGCTTATATCTTGTTGGTTTAAAACCCAAACACATCCATTTATCTCTAATGCATGGAGATATAGTCTCAGCTTATTAACTGATTTATGCTCTAACATTTAAGATGGAAGCACTGTTAGGTTTTAACTTCATTTTAAGCAATTAAGAATAAAAAAAATTGTACAAGCAATTACTTTTCAGTTACTCATGACTCTAGAATAGGCAATTTATTTTCCACGAAGGTTCTTCTTATGGTCTTGTGTTATTAACCTAAATTTCATTTTATGTGAAAAAGCAGCTTTGGATGTGGTCACTATGTCTATACCTCATGGAACTTGACATATTCCATGAAAGCACATAAATTTTAATATTAAACTTGCTTTATCTTTACATGGATTACATTTGTATGTTACAGAATTTCATCTCACACTATGAAAGCATTTGTTAAAAGACATTCAAACTTACTGTCTTCAAGTCAGTGCTTTCAGTCCCAAAATCATATAAGATAATTACAGACGTATACACATACACCGTGACAGAAGCTTTTCCATTTTAACGTATACTTTTAATTATAAGATGAAAATGTTTTAATGGCTTGACCACAGTAATTATTTAGTAATAATGTTAGATCCTGAGCTTCCCTTGCATATGAGTGAGGCTTACCTGCAATGGTAAAAGCCAGTCTGTGTTTCTGTCTTCTGTAGATCCCATTTCAGTTTGGTTCAATAGCACTTTATGGAGGGCATGGGCCATGGAATACACTGCATTCCATATGGAATAGCTAGACTCAGAAATGGTCATCAGATCAATTTTTTTGTGATTAATCTTTAGGGAAATATTCGCTGGGCAGGGATTAAGAGATTTACATGGCAAAGAAGGAAGTGAACAAAGAAAATTGTCAATCCAGAATTTAGAGAAATAAAAATCTCCTTGGTATCTGGAGGGTGTAAGATCCTCAAGAAAGTTCTTGAAACCAGGGATAGTTCTCTTCTTTGAAAATGATACACTTCCTCTGAAAAAGTATATCAAATAATACTCATCTGCTGCAGACTCTAAATATATGAAGTGTTGCTTTGCCATGATCCACACCTTCCCTCTGGCTAAAAAGATCTGATTACCATTGCAGAATAACAGCAAGTCATCTATATCACCATAGAATACCTGTACATTCACTTGTGTATGTTGGTTCAGGTCCACCAAATCAGCAACATATTTTAACCCTAGCTTCCAATAAGCAGGGATTTTTTGTGTAAAAGCCACACAGATATCTTCTGTTGCCATCTCTGCTTTCAGGTGAGAGAGAAACTCTTTTCCGTTCAGATCATCAACCACAAAAAGCCCCACCCAGTTCCAGCCAAAGTATAGCAATAAAGAGATAACTCCATGGGTTAGGCCTCTCTCTTTAGGAGACATCTGATAAAGGGATGGGAATATAACTTTGTCACTTAGCTCAGCATTAAAAGGTCCATATGTGACCTGAAGAAGCAAAAGAAAAAAAAAATGATTTTGATGTTCTATATATTTGGGGTCATCACCCTAAGAGAGGAAATGGGTTCATTCTTCAGATATGTATTATTTAACTAAGTGATAACAATCAGAGCCACACTGTGGGGTTTGTGATCTTGATTATTTCCTACCCTTACGCTCACCCAATGTTTTCTTTGTTTATACTAATGCCTTCTGATGGATGCTTTGCTTCAGTATAGGCTGGAAATACTCAGTATTGGGAGTATACCTATGTAGATATTCTTTGCTCTCTGAGGTGTATTATCCTGAATGATATCATAAAAATTTCTTGAAAATTTTTTACTTGAGGATTGTTGCAAATTTAATAACATGTCCTGTACTTTGTATTTTCTTATGTCAGATATTGACCATTCTATGTATTATCAGATGTTTATATGCTAGATTTGGCACTTAGGCATTGTAGAATTTGACTTGTGAGCAAATACAGCCTCAGTATCCACAGAACATCTTCCCAGCATTTAGAGATAGAATCATGAATACTATTAAGTTATCTGCTTTGAAATTATCAGAATGTACTGCTCACTCTTTCCCCTACTAATCATTGCCACACTAAGGTAATTCACTGCTTTTAGAATCTTCCTAAAGTAAACAATTGTTTCTTTTCTTTTGGTCAGGTTTCCTATGTGACTGTGAACAAAAATACTTTCCTAACTTACTTGTGGGACTTTGTAGAGCTCCAAAAGTGTTCCAATAGCAGCAGAAAATTCCGGCCTGGTTCCTGAAATGATTCCTAGAGCTTTGTGCTTTGTTTTGCATTTGTAATTAGGGATATAATCACTCCTCCCAGACAAGAACATCAGAAGGCCCTCCAACGTTCTTTTGTTGAAATTAAAGGAATTGTAGACATGGAAACCCATGGTTATATTAGGAAGCAATTGTTTGTCCTTATTGATCTCCTCAATGGCAAAGTATACAGTCAGCAAAATTTGATAGTTTTTCCATTTTGTTCTAAACACATAGGGATAAAGCGATGAGTATAGTCAGTCTTTTTTTTTGTTGTTGTTCAGAAATTCTTTATCAAAGAAACTTAGAGGTCTTAGGCCATGACTTTTCCTGTGACATTTGAAGCTTTTGTGAATAAGCCCTGGACAACTTAGGAACATCATGGAATGGCTCCTAAAACCTCAGAAATTAAACTGCATCTAGTAATAGGTTTTTTTTTTTTTTGCTGTGCATTGTCACTTGTCTGTGTTATATGACTGCTAAATATATAGCTGCTGATAAGCTTACTGTTCATGGATGCATCAGGATATGGAAGAGTTACTAATGTGTTCACCAGGAATATAAATAATAGTTACATGTCCTTTTATTTTGAAATTATTTTATTTCACACTCACTTGAAAATTGTAACAAGTTTGTTTGTATTCACTCCTACTGTTAAAGTGTCTCTTTGGGGGATATGTAGATGTCCAGGCATTTAGGCACAATGACTCCTTTGAATAAAAGCTAATATTAGTTATCAGTTCCCATTGGGTAGCCTTGGAACCATGTGTAGCTCTAGGTGATAAGATCCTTTCTGGCATCTTTGGGCACCAGTACATCTGGTACCTTCACCCATATACAAGAAGGTAAGCACTCAAGGCATGAAAAAAAATAAATAAACCTGTGTAAAATAGTGTTCTAGGGCCTTGAGAAATGACTGATATGTTATGACTACTTGCTGCTCTTGTGGAGGAACCTGATTCAAGTCCCAGTAGCCAGTTTTAGGTTCCAATAATATGTACCACCACTTCTACGGTGTCGTTCAGTGGCCTCTGAAGGAACCATGCACACAAGTGGTACATACACAAACGTGTAGTCAAAACACTGTAAACCTAATGTAAAAATTAATAAATCTTTACAAAAATTTAAAAAAATAGTAACTAAAGGAAAGGTGTTTCATGAACTTTGCATATTAAATGAAGAAGTAGAGATTCCTAAGTAAGGCAGTGAAAGAAAAAAAAAGTAAGTTATACTACCATATAAAAGAGAGGAAAACCCCAAGTATATTAAGACAGCACAAAAGTGCTCTCAAAGGGAGGAATTGTAACTTTGTTCAGGTAGGTGGACTGAACTTTCTCACTCATGGGCTTCAGTGTTTAAGGATGGGTCCTAAGGAGCTTCTTTCAAAATCTGTGGTAGATAAGAGTCTGGGTGACACAGAGTTAGCTTAACAGAAATCATGAGCCTGAAGGCCACTAGGTTCTACTGAAAGAATGATTCTGCCTATCATCACCAGGAAGAAATGCCTTTTGGATATAATATGTTAATTTGAGATATATGTCTAGATGCCATGTTGAGAAGGCATCTATTGGTCAACACCAGGAAATTAGGAACAACTGAGAGAAAGAAAATCAGTCTTTCCCAGGGATTATCCCATACTAAATATTGAACTGTATGAATGTATACATGTATCAATGAGAACTCCTGGAAAGAGCTGTGTCTGCAAAGACTGGCTATAGAAAGTTTAATGATATGGAAAGATTGGAATGTAGTAGTTTTAGGGCCTCATGACCATAGTCCAGGATACCTGACACACCCTGAGTAGTCATTTTTGGGCACCTTTTCTGTTGAGATGATCTCTTATAGATAATTAATAAAATCATTTTGGAATGTAGTAACCCAGCACACCACTGGCTTCTGCCAATCTAAAAGACAAGAATGACATCATATAGCATCTTGGGCCTGTATGATAACTTTCTCCATCTTCCTGCTAACTGCCTCTCTGATGTTTCCAGTGATGTACTGGATTTATAGCTTTCTTTATTCAGTTACTATGAAAAATGCATGATGGTGCTTCCACATTGTAACATGGGATTAGCGATGACCTTAATTGTGTTCAGAGACTCTCAGATTTATTCAACAATAAATTATCTCTTTTTTCCATTTGAGCTAAAGGCTGATTTTTTTTTTTAATCACATAAATGTAATACTAAAGACTAAACAATGTATTCAGTTGGTTTTACCTATATACTTATTCATTTATATATGTGTGACAGGAACTCCACATGAAGATCAGCAGGACCAATCATACAGGGCCCAGAGGGTTCTACAGAATCTGAAGCACCCACCAAGGACAATGCAAGGTTTTGGACTTAGGTCCTCTACATGTAAGTAGCTGAAGGGATGATTACACTTCATGTGGACCCAGTAGTTAAGATAGAGGGATATAACTCTGACATGGACTATGTATTCTGCTTGTTGATCACTTTCCCCTGATTGTACTGCCCTAACAGACCACAGGGGAGTGTGACGAACTCAGTCATCATAAGACTCCAGGAGCTATAGTGTGTAGTTATGGGGCAGAATAGGGGAGAGGGATGTGGGAAAGATGGTGGGATTGTGAGTAAAGAAGGTGCATCATATGACTAAGATGTAAATTGATTTAATTAATAAAAATATTCAAGTGAAAAATATGATAATAAATTAGACACTCTCCCTCAAATCCCTCAGAGGGTTCTGCTAAATATGGAATTAAGGAATTTAATAAAAAAGGCTTTCTCTGACAGATTTCTGGAGTCAGTAGCTATGCCTATCCACAAATAAGATAGCCAGAAATGGCCTTTCTTTGATTATATTTCAACTGCGGTAATGTTGACAACTGAACCACAAGCTTCTCCCACCAATACATCCTTGCCCAACCTATGGACATTGTTGAGTTAAAAGCCATACTCTGATTGGCCAAAGCAGGTTAATTTTGCCAAGTTCCTTCTCCATTAAAAAAAAAAAAAAAACTCTCAGTCCTCATGAGTCTGGTGTTTGGAGACTGGTGATGCCCTGTGTGGCAGCTGAAGCCTTAATGCTGTTTTGTTTGACATCAAAAGACTGTCAAAGTCTGCTCATTACAAAGGAGCAGAGATTGCTATGGATGATCCTAGACAGTTTACCCAGGTATAATATTAAGTCTCTGTCATTTTGACAGATATAGAGGAAATTCAGATTATACCGCCTGCTCAAGGTCATACCTCTCAGATGTCTTGATGTGTTGACAGCAAGTTGTCACTATAGAAATTTAGTAGAGGTAAGAAACCTTAGGCAGCTCCTCTGAACAGGGTTCAGCTGCATGGTCCGTCCATATCATACATGAAAGTCAGTCTTTGTTCTTTTCTACAGTTACTAGGTTCCTTGCTGAAAAAGGCAAGGTGCTTTTTTTTTTCCAGAACCTGGTAACTGTAGAGGTTACTACACTAAAATATCTAATCTCACAAAATTAGATTTAATGAAATTCAAACTGGAGCTACTAATACCTAACAGTTTGCTTTTTTTTTTTTTTTTTTTTGTTCTTTCATTTAAAAGAACTTGCTTGTCAATCATTTCTCCCAGCAATCAGACAACTTTGTCTCCTGGTAAATGCCTGGATAGGGAAAAAAACACTTTAAAGTTGATGTAAATTTTGAATGTCTAAGAAGGTGATTTAAGGTATGTAACTGCAAGTTGTAAATGTCTGAGAAAGTGGTTTAAAATATGTGAAAATGAGACTTAAAGATATCAAACTTTCAGAGTTTTAAAAAATGAATCACTGGAGTTCTGATATGCTCTGAAAATCACCAGGTGATAGCACTGGCTAGTCTTCTCATAGTTACACAATCAAAATTTTAGTGTCCTTTCATTCCTGATGAAGATATACTTCAATGCTTCTCATTGTGCTGAAATCATATCTGCCATTACACATTCAGAGAGAGGAAAGGCTGTTCATTTATCAGCCCAGAACCATGGTGTGTGTGTGTGTGTGTGTGTGTGTGTGTGTGTGTGTGTGCCCAAGCTTTAGCTGTAAAGCATGAGTGTACTCCAGGTGTTTACAGACACTTGCTTTTCCTACAGTGAGGATTTCAGAATAGATTACAGATTGTGCACATGTTAATATATTTAAAACTTTTATATCTTTATGTAAACTTTAAAAACTACTTCAAGGAATTGAGACTTGATCCACCTATCACAAGTCAAACAGAATCTAGATGAAAACATCTTTCAATTAACAATTTAGTCTTTTCTGTCTTTTGTCTATATCTGAGGATTGCCTTTTCCTTCCTCTTGTGTTTGGATTCCTTCTCTCCAGTTGCAGTGAGCTATTGAACTATGGTTTATCTATCTTGTGAAAGCATTCCTAAGAGTTTTTTACTTCTAAAATTAATTAGGAATCCTGGTGTGTATGTGATTTTCTGTCTAAGTACTCCTTAAAAATACAACTGCCAGGACCACAAACTTGTATGTTTGTTTTTCCTGCTCAGAGAGTAAATATGTATTGAGGTTTCAAGAAGTTCTTTTCATCAAAGGACCATCCTACTCCCAAAATTGATGTTCAAATGAACACATGTACCAATTATAACATCAACTGAAAAACAGGAATATGAAAAAGCCTAATACTCCTCCACAGTATAAATAACCATAAATAACCAACAACCTAACTCACAGTTTCTCAGAGAGATAAAGTAGCAGGTGAATACTTCAGAAAGTAAAGAGATGAAGAACAGAGAAGACAGAAACAAACAATTAATTCAACTGGGCGTTGAGACAAGAATCAACAGTCTCCAAGAGAACTTCGATGAGGAATAGAATAAACAGCAATACACAGGAAAGACTCATTACCATATAAGACAAATCCTAGGATAAAATTGAGATTCTAAAGGAGGAGAAAGACAGATAGAAAGCTTGGAAATGAAAATCATAAAGTTTAAAATCAAATCACAGAAAACTGGGTGTCCAGCAGAGCTAAATAAGCAGAAGACAGAATATGAAAGACATGAATTTCAGAACACTTTATTACAATATCAGTGATAAATAAATAAGTCATAAGTATGACCACAGTGTATAAACTCTGAGATACTTTTAAGATACTAAAGCCAGAGCATGTGAAATCACAGATACTAATATTTGTACTGAGGACATAGGGATATTCAAGTTCACGTTAGCAGAAACGTTCCAAGTCTCTGGAAAGAAATAGATATGCAATCATAAGACATTTAGATGGCCCAATAGACATGAGAAGAATAGAAACTTATCTTGACATATTAGAGTCACTGTGTTAAAAATATGTAAGTCTGACCATGGAATCACACCATGGAGCGGACACAAAAGTTGTTTTTTTTTTTTTTTTTTTTTTCTATTCCTGATTTATTTCTGACTGGAAACATAACAAAGAGAAGTGGAAATGTTTGCAAATGAACAATGAAGCAGGAAAAAATGTGAAACTGTTTTTCACATTGTTCTGTATCTAGTTCATTATTCTCAATGGAATTACATGTGTTTAGTAGGTCATGTACTATCTTTTATTCAGAACAATCATAGCACATTCAAGCGAGTACTCACAGATCAGCATTCCATAGTTCACTTGGTTCTCTGTCAAAAGGATTCTGGACATTTTGGGGTAGATCAAGTGGGATGGAAATGGGGATAAATGTAGCAAGGTTAACATCGGCCTCCATGTAGGTGTTGGGCTCCCAGTAATAACCACAACCGAGCAGAGGCATCCTCATGTTATACACAGGTTGCAGGAAGAGGATGAGGCAAACCAAAAGCAAATACATGTCAGGCTCTTCACTACACAGAGACAGTCCCCTGCATTGAGATTGATTCAATGAGATTGTTGGCTTAGCTCCTAGAAGAGGTTCAGACTCAACAGTGTCAGAGAAGACTTTGTATGCTACAGTTACTTCCTACTGTTGCTTCGGGCTCTCAGTCTGTGCCTACCCAAAAGCTCTCATGACAGGCCAGTGCACTTTACTGTAGCAAAGTCCAGACAACTGAGGGTCACAGTGCTGAGATATTTCTGTCACTGTAGCCAGAGTTGCTCTGAATTTACTGTCTTTTTATTGTTCTGTTTTCCTCTCATCCCTGTACACTTGGAATCCCATAGCCCTGGGGCTCTACACCTGGTTCCTCCATGTGGGTGAAAAACATGTTTGGTTCTTTCTTTCTTCAAGAACCTGTATGATTTCATCATGGTCCACAGTGACTTTGGAGAGCACCAGAGTCTGAGACAAAGTTGTAGGTCATCAAAAAACAGCTTGTTTGTTTTGGATTGCTGTTGTGAAAGGTAGTTTGAACATTTGATTTCCTCTAGTAAGAGGATCAGGGACAGTCACGCTTTGATGACTTTGCTAGCTCTTTGATCACTTCCACCAGTCAAGGTGGCTAAATTAAGCAACAGGGAAAGTAGATCCAGAAAGTTTTGATGAGACCTGATAAGCTATAGTAAGATAGTAGAGGAGGAGGATGTCTCTTATCTGTGGACTAGAGGAGGGACATGGGGGGGCTGGAGAGGGAGATTTCAATCAAACTTTGACATGGGGTTTTGACCAAGAAAGTAAACACTAGTGACTCAGCCTTATGCAGAACACCTGGGTTCAGGGTCCTCAACACAGCTTTTGCATTCAGACCTCTTCCTGGACGTCTGGAACCAAATTCAGAATTATATAGGATGAAAAGAGGGGACAAGCTGCTCATAGTCAATATAAGTCATGACAGGCAATACATTTATGATTTGTGTGCTTACTTTACATTATCAGCAACTTTTCTCTTTACATTTTTTCCTCATTAAAAGACAAACATTAATCACCTGAACAATCAGGATAGGCATAGGCTTTAGGGCTTGTGAATATGAACTCAGTTTTGAACCTGGCAGCAGGAGTCTTAAGATGGCTGGATTCAGTCAACTGTCCCATAACAACAACCAAAAAGAAAAATACTTCATCTATATACTTTTTCTACTTTATTGTAATACTATTTATCATAATTACTAATGATATAGTTTCATGGTATTATTAGATATTATTGTTATAATACAATATGTAATATAATGCAAATCAAATTTTGATATCTAACATAGGTCAAATTCATCCATGAAAATGCAGTTATGAAATTTCAAAAGAGCTAAAACTTCAAGAGGCTTTGAAGGTAGGAAAGTGAAAAAAAAATGATGAAATGTTAATTCTTATATATAAACTAACAAAATAATTAATTGATGTCTCCTGTGTATAATCTTACAAAATTTTGGTTACTGGAATTAAAAATATATATATATACAGATCACACACACACAAATCTATCTATCTATCTATCTATCTATCTATCTATCTATCTATCTATCTATAGATAATACACCTATATAGTGAAATTTCTATGTAGGCACAAGCTTAATTTCTCTATGTTCAGTGAGTTGTGTAAGTGCTGTATTCAGTGATAGAGACTTGCAGTGAATTTATGGAGAGCAAATTATAATATTGATCAAAGTGTGCATTGTTTGGGCATTCCAATAAGACTCTTTTGGCCACCACCTCAAGTAGATATAACCCATTCTTCATTGATGACAAGTGACATACTGTTGTGACTCTCTCATATTATTTCATTTGGATCACCTTCAGATATGTATATATTTTAGGAAGCTCCTGCTCTATTAGGTTACTACGGTAACATTCAATTGACATTTCATCTTCGCTGTCTCTCTTCATATTACTTTCCTTAATGTCCTCTTTCTTCCCCACTTCCAACTGATTCTTCTTTATGAGCCCATCCTCCATCCATAAATAACTATTTTACTGACCTATCCTATGGAGATCTAGTTACTTGTTCTCGAACACTAGTCCCTTATTCTGTGTGTATCCTACATAGTTTTATGTACTGTAGGTTTCTTATCATTCACTTTAAAAGTAATATTAACATGTAAGAAGATACATGCCTTATTTGTATATTTGAACCTGTGTTACTATATACTCAGACTGATTTTTTTCTAGTTTGCCTGCAGATATGCATTTACTTTCAAATTTCATTATTTACTTTGTAAAATGACTGAGTAATATTTTGTTGTGTAAATGTCCACATTTTCTTCATCTATTCTTCTGTTAATGGACATCTGGGTTATATCCGATTTCTGGAAGTATTGATTAGAGCAATCATAAACATGTTTGCCCAAATGTCTCCATGGAAGGGTGAACCATTCTTTGGATATATTCCCAAGAGTAGTATAGCTGGTTCTAGAGGCAGAACAATTCCCACCTTGCTGCAGAAAAGCCACAAGTATGTCCTTAGTGGCTAACCATTTTTGTACTCCTACTAGCAATGTCTGAATATTCTTAGCCATTGTGACTCTCTTTAGACCATACCCCAAACTACTTTTGGTTTCCATTTCCCCAGTGACTATGGATCTTGCACATATCTTTGAATGTTTCTCAGCCATTTGAATTATTTAAGAATTCTCTTGTGATATCTTCTTCCATTTCTTTCTTCAGAGACTGAAAGTTTTTTTTTTTTTTTTTTTACAAGTCTTTGACTTGCTTGTTTAGAGTTACACCAAGGTATTTTATGTCCTTTGTGGCTATTGTGAATGGTGTTGTTTTCCCTAATTTCTTTCTCAGCCCTTTTGTCTTTTGTATACAGGAGGGCTATTGATTTTTTAATTGATTTTGTATCTAGCCACTTGGCTGAAAGGGTTTATCAGCTGTAGGAATTACCTGGTACAATTTTTGGGGTCACTAATGTATACTATCATATCATCTGCAAATAGTGACATGATATGAACTCATGGGCTGGCTCTTTGATCATGTCCACCTAAAGGGGTAGCAGCCTTACCAGTCCACAGAGGAAGACAAAGAAGACAGTCCTGATGACACCTGATAGACTAGGGTCAGATGGAAGGGGAGGAGGTCCTACCCTATCATTCGACTTGGGGAGGAGCACAGTAGAAGAAGAAAGAGATAGGGTGGGATTTGGAGGGGATGGAAGAGAGGGAAGGGGCTACAGCTGGGATACAAAGTGAATAAACTGTAATTAAAAAAATAAAAAAATAATTCTTAATTTAGAATTGTATGTGTGTTTTATTTTGATGATATATTTTCTTGATATCTAATTTTTTTCAATTGATTTTGTTATGAGTTTGAATATTAGCCTTTATTTGGCTATGTAGTTGGTGAAAGTATTTTAGCTTTCTCTACACTGCTACATTTTCAGAATGATAGTGGTCCTTTGTTATGCAGAAGATTTTCAGTTTTCTGCTGTATTTTTGTAGATTGTTTATCTTTATGCCTGGGCAAGGGCTAGGAAGATCTCCCCTGCTCATTGGTAAGTAAGATTAACAGAGTAAAACTATCCATCCAAAGAAAAACAATCAACATCAACATTCAGTGCAATCATCATCAAAATTCCAAACAACTTACCAGATGTTGAAAGGACAATTTTCAGCTTCAAATAGAATCACAAACAAACCATATCAGCTAAAACAATCCTACATAAGAACTGCTAGAGGGATCACCAATCCAAAGATTAAATTGAACTAAAAACTATAGTAGTAAGTGACAGCATGGTATTGGCAGAGTAACAAACACTTTGGTCAATGATGAGATTGAAGACCCAGGCAGAAATCCAAATACCTATGGACACTTGATATTTTTAAATAAGAAAATTTGAAATAAACACTGGGAAAAAAAGACAGCATTTTCAGCACATTTGACCACATAGTTGTGGTCAAACTAGAAGTATGCACATAAAATAATTCAAATAGATCCCTATTTTTCACTCTGCACAAAACTCCCAAAATATAGTATTGAAGAACTCAGTAAAATCAAGAAACAAAGAATCTAATGAATGAGAAATTAAGGAATAACTTTGAACTCAGACACTGAAAAAAAAAAAAAAAAGACTTGTTAAACACAGTAGCATTTGCTCTAGTCTTGAGAATGTCTTTTTCATGTTTTGGACTGTGTTGGTGAGGCTCATCACTTGAGTTTTTCTTTGACCTCTTCAGTTTTTTATTTCTAAATTCATCTCAGTTTTTAATTTCATTGACTCCTTTTGTAATACAATGTCTTCAACTATCTTCAGTGTTTTATTTCACTTTTTGTTTGTTTTCACAGACATCATTGAGATTTTATCCATATCCTGTGTAACATCCTGGATTTATTTATGTTTTGAGGTCATTGTGTTGTCCTGAGGCTATACTGAATTTCTCAGGGTCTCCTCTAGGAGGGTTGTTGTGATTTGGTGTCTTGAATGTTAATGATTTTGGTTTCTTACTGGTGTCTAGGTATCTGGGTTTGGAATGATTGTGATTCTAGCTTTTGCTATCTGGACTTGTCTATTTTAGGTTTGTGATGTTGAATTTCTTCACTTCTGTTCCCCTCTCTGGATCTTAGGAAAATGTGTTGGCTGTGTATTGTCCTGCACAGAGTATTTCTGATTGTATGTCTTGATAGGTCACTAGAGACACTAGAAAAAGACTGTTTTTAGGTGTTGGTGATTACACTAAAAAATAATGATGAATAAAGATAAAATTTACCTCAGAGTAAAGGGCTGGAAAAAGTTTTCCAATCAAACAGACCCAAGAAACAAGATGGAGTGGCCATTATCTATCTCATAAAATAGGCTTTCAACCAAAATTAATCAAAAGAGATGAGAAAAAGGACACTTCATACTCATCAAAGGAAAAATCCACCCCAACAACCACTCAATTATGAACATCGATGACCCAAATTCAAGGAGAGCCTCATTCATAAAATAAATATTACTATAGCTTAAATCACACATTGAATCCCACACATGAATAGTAGGAGAATTCATCACCCACTTTCTCCAATAAAGAGATCATCAAGACAGAGACTAAATAAGAAAATAAAGAAACTAATGGATATCTTGAATCAAATGGGTATAACAGATATCTACAGAACATTTCTTTGCAACTCATGGATCCATCCTCAAAACTGACCATATATTCAGTCACAAAGCAACCCTCAGCAGATATAAGAATATTGAAATAACTCAGTGAATCTTATCAGACAAACATGGATTAAAGCTGAACTTCAACAACAATAGAAACCCCACTGGTCCATGGAAGAAACAAAGAAACTAAAGACAAACTAGTTTTCAATGAAAATGAAGGCATCACATACCCAAACATATGCGAAACAATGAATGCAGTGCTAAGAGAACAGCTCACAGCACTTTGAAAACAGAAGTACCTTTATAAAGAAATTAGAGAGATCCTATTCTAATAATTTAGCAGGACACTTGAAAGCTCTCTAACAGAGGGAAGCAAACACACCAACATGGAGCAGATGACAAGTATTATTTAAACTTGGGACTGGAAACAAAGAGATAGATATAAAGAATCGATAAACCAAAATCTGGTTCTTTGAAAAAATCAACAAGATAAACAAACATTAGGCAAAATAACTGAAAGGCAGAGGGAGATTATCCAGATCAACAACAACAGAAACAAAAAGGAGGACATAACTACAGACAATGAGTTCTTACATCAAAAGCCTGTATTCCACAAAATTAAAAAATCTAAATTAAACAAATGATTTTCTGGATAGATTTCACCTGCCAAAGAAAAATCAAGATCAGGAAAAATTTTAAACAGTCCAATAACCACTAAGAAAATAGACGGAATCATTAAAAAATCTCCCAACCAAAAAACAGACAAACAAACAAACAACAAAATACCTGCCCAGTTCCAGATTGTTTTAACTCAGAATTTTGCCACAAATTCAATGAAGAGCTAATATAGATACTCTTCAAGCTGTTCCATAAAATAGAAACATAAGGAACATTGCCAAATTCATTCTATGAGGCCACATAACCCTCACACCTAAACCACAAAAAGAACCAACAAAGAAAGAGAAGTCCAGACCAATTTCATCCATGAACTTTGATATAAAAAACTCAATAAAATACAAACTGAATCTAAGAACACGCCATACACATCATCCCAGGGATGCAGGGATGGTTCAACATACAAAACATCATCAATGTAATCCACCATATTAACAAACGCAAAGAAAAAAAATCACATGTTCATCGCATTAGATGCAGAAAATATCTTTGACCTATTCCAACATCCCATCATGATGAAAGTCTTAGATAAATCAAGGATATAAGGTCGATATTTAAACATAATAAGGGCGATATACAGCAAGCTGATTGCAAGCATCAAACTAAATGTAGAAAAACTCAAAGCAATTCCAACAAAATCAGGGACAGTTGTAGAATGCCCAGTCTCTCCGTATCCCTTCAATATAGTATTTAAATTCTAGCTAGAGCAATAAGACAACTATGGGAGATCAAGGGCATACATATCAGCAAGGAAGAAGTAAAAATATTGCTATTTGCAGATGAGGTGGTAGTGTATGTAAGTGACCCCAAACATTCGACCAGGGAACTCCTACAGCTCATAAACAGCTTCAGGAAAGTAGCTGGATATAGGATTAATTTTAAAAATTAGTAGCCCTCCTGTACATAAGGGACATATGTGCTGAGAAAGAAATTAAGGAAACTATACCATTCATAATAGCCATAAATACTATAATGAATCTTGACATGGCTCTGTCCAAATAAGTGAAAGGCCTGTATGAAAAGAACTTCAAGTGTCTGAAGAAACTGAAGAAGATGTCAGAAAATGGAAATATCTCCCAATCTCCTGGATTCATAGGATTAAGAGTGAAAATGGCCATCTAACCAAAGGCAATCTACAGATTCAATGCAATCACTATCAAAATACCAACAGTTCTTTTCAGAACTTGAAAGAACAATTCTAAACTTCACATGGAAGAACAAAAAACCGAGAAGAGCTTAAACAATCCTATACAATAAAATAACTTTTGGAGATATCTCTACCCCTGACTTCAAGCTATGCCACACAGCAATAGTAATTAAAAACTGCATGGTACTGGAATAGAGATAGAATGGTTGGTTGATCAATGGAATTGAATCAAAGACCCACAAATAAACACACATGTCTTTAGTCAATTGATTTTTGACAAAGAAGCCAAAACCATACAATGGGAAAATGAGAGCATCTTCAATAAACGGTGCTGGTCTAACTGTATCTCTGCATGTAAAAAAAAAGAACAAATAGATACATATTTATCTCCCTGCAAAACAAAACAAAAACCTCAAATCCAAGTGGGTCAGAGACCTAAATATAACCACAGATACACTAAATCTGTTAGAAGAGAAAGTTGGGAAGAGCCTTGAACTCATTGGTACAGGAGACAACTTCCTGAACAGAACACCAACAGATCTATAAGGAGTAAACACTATCAATGGAACTAAATGTCAGTCTACACATTAGGAAAAGAACACATCAATCTTATTTTTAACAAAGTGCTAATATCCAAGCTATACAATAGACTCAAGAAATCAAACTCCAATAAAAAGTGACCCAATTAAATAATTGGCACAGAACTATACAAAGAATATTCAACAGTGAAATCTTGAATGGCTTAGAAGCACTTAAAGAAATGCTCACCTTCCCTCATCATCAGAGAAATGAAAATGAAAATGACTCTGAGATTCCATCTCATACCAGTCTGAATGATTAAGATAAAAAATCTCAAATTGTAGCACATCCTGGTGAGGATGAGGACAAAGGGTGACACACTTTCAATACTGGTGTGAGTGTAAACTTTTACAAGCACTTTGGGAAACGATCTGGCACTTTCTCAGAAAATTGGGAAGACCTAGCTATACCACTACTGGATATATACCCAAAAGAGGCTCTACAAAAGGACACTTAATCAACTACGAGATTCATAGCAGTTTTATTTGTAGTAGCCAGAATCTGGAAACCCCCTAGAAGTCCCACAACTGAAGAATGGATAAAGAAACCATGGCACATTTACACAAAAGATAATATTCAGCCATTAAAAACGAAGCAATCAACTTCCACTGCCAGCGGTGAGATTTTTTTTTTTTTTTTTGAATTCTCTGTTCCTTATCAGGCAAAGAAATCTTGCTCTTAGCATGCACAGACACACCCTACCCACTCCACCCCATTCCCTCCCCCCATATCGGCTGCATATGACAACAACTTCACGTTTGGGTAGGGACAAGTTTCTCTAGGATTATAGTTATCAGATTAGAATAGGATAGAATATTGTCATAGTGATTATGGTATTTAAGGAGATCACAGGCCACAAATGCACACACACAAATGATTTTATAAATGGCAAATGCGCCCAGGTCAGGCCTGCACAGTTAGATGATGAGAGACACTAAGGGTGAGGAAAGGAAGACCCCCTCCTCCTCTCCAGAGATGCTCTCCAAGCTCAGACACACCCAGGAACCTTTGCGGAGGAATTCATCCAAACCTTTCCTGGATGAGAGGAGTTCTGGAGGAGTTTCAAATTCCCTGCAGTCACTAGAGAGGTTAGTGCCACCTGAATTCACTTTTCCAACTGCTTGAGAAAAATTTGAAGGTACTGCTGAACTGATGACCCTTTGGACTCTATGAGTTCACAGTTCTAGTCACTAGCTTTCTGCTAGTCATTGGCAGAGGGTTTAGGTGTTGTGCTAAGCACATTGGCATCTACTATATACAATATATTAAGGATAAAACCCCTCAGCAAATGATGTCCTCACTAAAATAATTTCTAAACCAAAGGTCCCGAAAACTTCAGTCTTAATTTGCATACATATTCTACTACTAAAACTTCATAATCATTAAGAAGTGAGAAAGTAAACTCATCCAAGTGTTGTGCTGCCAAATCTGAAAACATTAGTAGTGGATATTTTGGGAACAGGGACTGTCTCTGACATGAACTGATTGGCCTGCTCTTTGATCACCTCCCCTTGAGGGGGGAGCAGCCTTACCAGGCCACGGAGGAAGACAAGGCAGCCAGTCCTGACGAGACCTGATAAACTAGGATCAGAATGAAGGGGAGGAAAACCACCCCTATCAGTGGACTGTTAGGGCAGGGTGGATGGATGGAGAAGGGGAGGGTGGGTGGGATTGGGAGGGGAGGAGGGAGGGAGATACAGGGGATACAAAGTGAATAAATTGTAACTAATGGAAATTAAAAAATAAAAATAAAGAAATAAAAAAATAAACTCAATCAACTAGGATAATCTCTAGACTGGACAAAGAACCCCATGAATTTATCTGATTGCACTTTTGCAATAGAGCAATTTGGAAGTTAATACCTGCTTCAGCTACCAGAACTTTTATAGTAGAGCCAAAAAAAAAAAACAGTGAAATTCAGGTGGGCAGGCCTCCAAAAGAGAGACAGGACCATTTCAGGAGGATCCCTGGGATGCCCTGATGCCCTGTTCCTAGGAGGAACCCAACTCTCTTGGGCACTCAGAGGAAAGCCCAAGCTGACCGCCCCCAGCCCAGGCAGTCCAGAAACCATAGGCGCCTCTGAAGATTGCACAAGTCTTTTCCTCCCCAGCCAGCTTGGTGGCTTGTTTCTAAAATTCCCATCTGCACAACATAAATAAAAAACGTGCAGCCAGAAAGCCTCGGCGATGCAAATTCCAAGCTTCCAGCCGAGGGCGAGAGAATCTCCTCCCTGCTGCCAGTGGCAAGCAGGCAGCAGAAAAGAGCAAACTTTCCACTGACCCCGCACCCCTCCATGCCCTTCTCCCCGCACTGCAAAAGGGAGAGAAGGCGGAAGGAAAGACCCTGCTCCAGGGAAATAAAGAATAGGGAAGGGGGGGGTGTTGAAGCAGATGCCCGGCCTCTAAGAGCTCCGCCTCCGTGGTGAGAATGCGCCCAGCCGCCCACTTTCAGAGCCCCGGGTCAGAGCGGCCTCAGAGGAACCCTAAGGCCGAGCCCGCTCGGGTGGGACGGGGGAGGGGCTTGCGCGCGGCGCGGTGCGGCGCAGGCGCAGTGCGCGCCTCCATTGTCCAGCGTGACGGAAGCGCCATTGTTATGGCAACAGCCGCCAAAGGGAAAACGCTGAGCTCGTCCTGGGCCAGGTGGGCAATGGTGGCCAAGAGGGCAGTGACGGGAACCCTCTTCCCGGGCGAGGTGGCGGCTGTCATGGCTCGGCTAGTGGACTACTTCATCGTGGTAGGCTGAGACCAGGAGAAGCCAGGTAAGGGTGTGGGGCGGGCACCGCCCCCGCCCCCGGGCTCCGCCTCCGTTGCAGGCTCCGCCCCCGTATCCGCCTCTGCTCCCCCGGACTCCACCTCCCTCCTTCCCCAGGCTCCGCCTACGCCTCAGACTCCACTACCCGCCTCGGGCTCCAATCCCCGCCCCGGGTTCCTCCCTCCACCCAGGGCTCTGCCCCCGCCCAGCCCCAGGTTTCATCTCCATCTCCCGGGGTCCGTCCCTCCACCCTCTTGGGCTCCGCCTCCGCCCCCGGGGCTCCGCCTCCGTCAGCGGGCTCCGCCTCCGCCCCGTCCTCAGCATCTGGCCTCCGCCTCCTTCCCCAGCATCCATCCATTGGGCTAGGTGGTGCTGGGCCTGTCATCGCGGCTGGGAGGCGAGGAAGCGAGAGGGTTGGGTCCCGAGGTGGAGGAGCGGCAGGTCCAAGGGTATCAGCCATCGCGGTGCGGCCGAGTCTGGCTGGCTGTGGGCTTGTGTGAAGGACCCGCAGGATGGGGTCGAGGGGCGAGGCCAGGGCGGTACAACCGGGGGTTGGCAGGCTGGGTGGGTCGGGAGAGGCTGCCCGCGTTCAGACAAGAGCTTCTCTGCTGGCTGCTGGTACCCGAGACTGTGCCATCTAGCCTCAGGTGTTGGGAGGGCGGGAGCACAGTGTTTGGAGTTCCTAAGGATACACTTTGGCCTGCATCCTGAGGAAGAGTGATGCTGGGGCCAGTCCTCCCAGAAAGGAATTGCAGAGAGTCCAGTGCTGCCTCCTGCCTGCCCTGGGGCTCGTGGGGTGGGGGAGCTTGAACATTCGGGTCAAAAGAAAGCAGGGTACTTGGAAAGTCTACAGGATCCGTGCACATTTCTAGAAACATTTTTTTAGGACCTATGTACAGGCATTCCAGAATGAAATGACTCTTCTTAAGTAAAGACAGCCAGCCAACCACTGCAGGTGCTCTCTCTCACTTAGCTTCCACGTGATTTGATTGTTCTCTTTATTCATCAGAGAATTCTTCATAAAGAACAGTTTGGCAGTTACATTGCTGTTTATACTTTGATGGACTTGCACAACAAGGAGTATACAGCATTCACGCAGGCTTACTTTCCTATATGTATCTCTTTGTTGCTATGTGTAGATAAGCGGGATGTAATAACAAGGTTACTGTAGAGCTGGGAAAGGTCTTTTATTTCAGGGTAATTCCAGTTTTACACTTGCAAGGAATTTTAGCTACCAGCCCTGAAGCTCCTTGTCTCAGGAGGTGCTTAGGTTGTTTTGCTGATTGTTGGTCGTTGGTAGCACTAGAGTACTGCTGTTCTACTCATCTCTTTTTATTGTTTATTTATCCCTACGAATTTGTTTAAGAGAAGGAATTGTTCACATTTTTTCTCACTACTGCCTAATTGAGGTCACTCAAGAGAATCGCTTGTAGGTTGGTGAGATGGCTCAGCAGATAAAGGCTCTTGCTGGGCAAGCCTGGAGAACTGAGTTCGATCCCTGAATTTATGAAAAGGTGGAAGGCAAGAAGTGATTGCACAGAGTTGTCTTCTAACCTTCCTATGTGTTCCATAGTATGCATGCTTCACCGCATCATGAACACACACACACACACACACACACACACACACACACAGGCTAAAAAAAAAAGAAGACATTGTGCTGTACTTAGAGAATCTTCCTGCTGCTCCAAAATGTCATGTCATTTCACTTGTCAGTCTCTTACAGACATATTCTTACCCAGAATGCTAGTGTGGAATATCAGTTTTGTTTTTAATCTTGTTCAGTTTTTCAGTTACATTGTTCTTCCCCCTACAACAATTTTATTTAATTTTGTTTTTTTTTTTTTTTTTTTTTTTTTTTTTTTTTTTAAAATTCCCTCTATAGAGTGAGTCCTGGCTGTCCTGGGATTCCCTATGTAGATCAGGCCAGCCTTGAACCTACAGAGATCTCCCTTCCTCTGCCTCCCAACTGCTGGAGTTAAAGACCACATGCAACTTCCCCACAACAATTTTGAAACAATAACAAACTTGAAAAAAGTTCCAAGTATGGTACACAGTTAATTGCTGTTTTACTTTGGACATTTTGAGAGAAGCTGCTGACCTTATACCCTGTCACTCTGAGTGGTTTAGTGTCAATTTTATGCAAACAGAATGTTGTCCTACATAATGACAATGCAGTTATTAAAATAGGAAATTCACGGTGGCATAGTATTCCATTTAATGTGGGTTTTATTGACTATGTTATTACTCACATAAATGTCAAAAAAGAAGCTGGTACATTTAAGTGTTGTATTGTCCTTTATCTCTTTAGTCTCTTTCAATATGGAACAGTTCCCTCATCTTTTTCATGATCTTGTCACTTTGATGACTATGGGTCAGTTATATTTTTCTTCATTAATTTATTTATTTGTCCATTTTACAGCCCACTCACAACTCCACTCCCTCATCCCTTGCCAGTCCCAACCTCCCAAACACTTTCCCTGTACCTCTCCCAACCAGCCCACCCAGGCACATCAAGTTATATCAGGATGAAGTACCTCCTCTTTCACTGAGGCAAGACAAGGCAGCCATGCTAGGAAAATGGGATCCAAAGGGAGGCAACAGAGTCCAAGTCAGAGACAGATCCTGCTCTAGTTGCTAGGGGACTGACTTGAGCCCATCAGTTTCATATGTGTAAGAGGCCTAGGGCTAGTCCAGGTATGTTCTTTTGTTGGTGGTTCAGTTTCTATGGAGCCCCATGGTCCCAGGTGAGCTGGCTATGTAGGTCTTCTTGTGGTGTCCTACCTCTCCAGCTCCCTCAATCCTTCCTCTAACTCTTCCACAAGATTCCCAGAGTTCTGCCTAATGTTTGTTTGACTGTGGGTCTGTGCAACTGTTTCCATTATTTCCTGGATGAAGCCTCTCAGATGACAGTTATGCTGGTCTCATATCTACAAGCATAGCAAAGATATGAATAAATGACGAAGGCCCAGGCTTTGGGGTACACCATTGCTTAGGGGTGAAAGAAGAGGAGCAGCAAATGCATTTTGTGAACTTGGAAGAGATATTCTGCTCTCCCTAATAGATATTATTTTTCTTGTAGATGATATGAGCCATAATTTTTGTCTAGTTACATGGCTGTATAGAAGAGATTGTTTTCAAATTAAAACAAATATTTTACATTTCTTTTTTCCTTCTTTTTTTGTGGGGGAGAGAAGGAGTCATCAAGACATAGACTCTGGGTTTTTAGACCAGGCTGTTCTGGAACTCTTCCTCAGACTCACAGAGATCCACCTGCCTTTGCCTCAAAAGCACTGGGATTAAAGGCTTGTACCACTTGATAAGCAGTCAGTACTCTTAATCACTGAGTCAACTCCAGTGCTTTTTAAATTTTTAACAGATATAATCATGTGACTATGTCTACATTAGTTGAATATAAATAGAATATAAATAGAATGATGAATATAATGTTTCAAAAGTGTTCTAAGGAGATAATGGTGTGTATTCCCTCCTATCCTTTCTTTAGCTGAGACTGGAGATTGGCTGGGAGGTGGTGGCTCATCTTTAATCCCAGAATTTGGGAGGCAAGGCAGAGGCATTTGGATCTCTGCATTAACAGCCATCCTGGTCTATAGATCTAGTTCCAGGACAACCAGGAAACCTACACAGAGAAACCCAATCCAAGCAAGCAAGCAGGAAATGGACTGGAGATGTAGCAGCCATCTTGGGTAGGAGTAACAGAGCAAACAGCTAGAAAGATCCTGGATAACTAATGACTGACAGTAGGGTTGCCATAGCAGGTCTAGATAGCTGCTTTGTGTTTTGTTTTTCTTTGTTTTTAACACGATAAATAACAACATTATATGTTTAAAGCACTATAAATCTGAGTTTTCAGTTACATGCTGGCAAAACAGGTACAAGGTGACAGGATAGGTTATCAGGATCCAGGGACATAGATAGTGAGGGAATGTTTTTCAGTGTCATGTGTAACCAATTGAGGGCATCATTGAGAGAAGCAGTTATTGAAGAACTTTGTGGTTGAATGTACAGATGATCTACTTATATACAATGTATAGATAAGGAGGAGACTGTAAAGTCTCCCTCCTTCCTGTGGCCTCCCATTTTTTCTTGTGAGTATTTAACTCCATTATTGAACAGCAATTCATGAACTGCAAGTTTACTCTAGTGAACGATGTAGTCTTTTGTGAATTTATACAGGGTTTTTTTTTCTCCTTTTTTCAGTTTTTGGTTGTTGTTGTTTGTTTGTTTGTTTTCCCAAGATTGGGTTTCTCCCTGTAGCCCTGACTATCCTGGAACTCCTCTGTAAATCAAGGATGTTCTCAAACTCAGATATCTGCCTGTCTCTGCCTCCTGAGCGCTGCTGGGATTAAAGGTGTGTGCCATCACTGTTGGCATAAAGGATCATTTTTAACTCTGACTTTTCTTATTTGATTGTTGTTTTACTAACCAAATTGCAGAATATTGGTAGAAGAAATGATCAGAATTGAGGTTAGCTGATTAAACACCCCCCCATGTGAGAAATCTCATTGTGATAGGTATGAACATATGTTTGGAAACCTTTGAATGTGATGGCCAACTGTCGGGCAGAGTGAATGGAATTTTATGTAAGAAGTGGGAAATAGTAAGAGCTGGAGAGGACAGGGTCTCCACAAGGAAAGCAACAGAACAAGAAAATTTGAACACAGGGAACTTCCCAGAGACTCATACTCCAACCAAGAACTATTCATGGAGATAACCAAGAACCCCTGCACAGATGTAGCCCATGGCAGTACAGTGTCCAAGTGGGTTACATAGTAATGGGAAGAGGGACAGCCTCTGACATAATCTGATTGGCCTGCTCTTCGATCAACTCCCCTTGAGGGGGAAGCAGCCTTACCAGGCCACAGTAGAGGACAATGCAGCCACTTTTGATGAGAACTGATAGACTAAGATCAGAAAGCAAAGGAGAACCTCCCCTATCAGTGGACATGGGGAGGGGCATGCATGCAGAAAGGGGAGGGAGCGTGGGATCAGAAGAGGAGGAGGTAGGAGCTTATGGGTGGATACAAAAATAATAAAGTGTAATTAATAAAAAAATTAAAAAAAACAAGCTCCATGTACTAGTGTGGTGTGGGTTTTTAATTTCCTTCCTTCCTTTCTTCCTTCCTTTCTTTCCTTCCTTCCTTCCTTTTGAGGCAAGATCTCTGCAGCTTAGTCTGGCCTGTAACTTACTAGGTAGTTGCCACCAGTACTTGCAAACATTACATTTTAAGAGGAAAATACAAAGGAAGTATTTTTTGAGACAGGGTTGATCTTTGCAGCTTGGCTATCCTGAACTCATTTTGTAGACAAGGATGGCCAGGAAATCACAAAGATCCACTGGCTTCTGTCTCCCTGAGTTGCTGAAATTGTAGGCTTGCGCCAAGATGCCCAACTTCAAATCTTTACTTTTTAAAAACATTTTATTTTCTTCTTTCAGTTTATTTCATTTTCACTTTTTATATTTTAATTTTTTGAAATAGGATTTTTCTGTGTAGTCTTGGTTGTCCCATAACTCAGATCTGCTGGTTTCTGCCTCCCAAATTCTGGAACTAAAGGTGTTGGCCATCACCATCAGGCTTAAATCTGTTTCTTAATGATATATAAGATACTAGTTACAAGTTAGTTTTCCAGCATAGGTGCTGCTGTAACAAAGTATTATAAATGTGGAAGCTTAAAACAACAGTTGATTATTCTTGCATAATTTTGGGGGGGTTGCTCTGAAAATTATAAGCTCCTTTATGGGCTTCTAGGGAAGAATATTCATCTCTTCTAGTTTCTGGTGGTCCCTATTGTTCTACCATTTATGACACCATGATTCTATTTTTTGTCCTCTCTTCACACAGCTTTCTTTGTTTAAATCTTTTTCATTTTTTCATAAAAACAATTTCTTTGTTCAGCTTGGTGGTACGTGTCTATAATCCCAGCTATTTGGGGGACAGATGCTGGAAGATGCCAAGTTCAAGGCTTTTGTGAGTTACAAAATGAGTTCAAGGCCTGACTGGGAAACTTAATCTCAAACAAAACAAATTGAAAAATGTCTGTGGCCATAGCTCAGTATAGTGAAGCACCTGCCTAGTGAGGCCCCAGGTTCAATTCTCAGTCCTCAGTGTTGGGGAGTATTAGGAGGCTTTGTTTTGCCATATTATTTCATTTTCTTTCTTTTTTTCCTCCCTTATTCCCTTCTTTTTCCCTGTAATAGGGACTGTGCCCAGAAAACACACATTTTCTCTCTCTTTCTCCTCCTTCTTTTGCTATCTCTCTTTCTTACCCCCCTCTTCTTATCTCCCTACCAGACTTAGCTATATGTCCAGCCATGTTTTTTTTTTTTTTTTTTTTTCTATGTTAAAGATGTTATAATAGCTAACTCGAACTGTCAGGTTGACTCACCTGAGAGGAAGGAACCTTAAATAAAAATTGGCTTCCATCAGATTGCCATGGGGGGTACAGACATTTTTTAATTGCTAATTGATGTAGGAGGGCCCAGTCCATTGTGGAAGTACCATCCTGCAGGTGGATGGTACCATTCTTTCAGGTGGGCCTGGGCTGTATAAAAAAGATAACTGAGCAAGCCAATGAGTGTTGTTCTTTCATTGTTTCTGCCTCAGTCCCTGCTTTGAGTTTTTGTCCTGTCTTCCCTCGATGGATTATAAGCCAGATAAACCCTTTCCAAAGTTGCTTTGATCCGTGTTTATCATAGCAACAGAGAAACAAACCAGGACAATGGTTAAACCATAGAAAACAGTGAATAAAGTTCCATAAGTAAAGCAGGTTTTAGTTTCATAAGGTGTACCTTCTAGCTTAGGAAAGGAAAGCACAGAACTTAATCTAATATTCAGTATTTCCAAAAACAATAGAATAATTTTTCTTTGTATTCTGTAAGTAAAATTAGGAGAAATAGGTATCATGTCCACCAGAATTAGCTTTCAGGAAGCTGTAAACACTGTGTTTTAGTGTTGAAGTCTAGGGAATGGCTGCTAAAGACTTTCAAAGTCTTGCCATTCCTTTTCAGCTACAAGTACTAATCAGGTAACACCGTGGGAAAATGTGACTTTACTGGAAAACAGGTTAATGCCTTTGATTGCAGATTGGTGGCCTAGTCTCCTTTTTTTCTCTCTCTTAGCAAGTTGCATGAACTGTTCATTGTTTTACTTGTGATAATGAGGTCTGAAGCTATTGAAGACATTGTTAAAGGACTCAAAGATATTGTATGAGTAATTAATAATGCTTGATAAGTAATCCTCACCTGGGGCCTCTCTGTCCTTATAAGGAGTCAAGATTACACACTCTGTTTTTTCTAGAATTCTTGCCTTGTTGTTCTTTTATTTTCACATGGACCTTTAACAGTTTAAAAGAATTAGGAATTCACAATCTTTGGAGATGAATTTAAATTTCACTATGCTTTTTTTTTTTTACATTACTGTTTATTATTATCATTTATTACAATTTATCAAATTGTACTGTGGCTGTGCCCCCCCTCATATCTGTTCGATCACACCCTTCTTCCCTCTTCTATCCCTAAGCCGCTCCCCTAGTCTACTGATAGGCAAGCTCCTATTCCCCTTCTATTTGATCCTATCCTATCATAATGTTTTATACAAGTATTCCTCCTATTGTTACAGTTATCTATCCTTCTCTCTAACATCTATCATCTGTTTATCATCTATATCATATATCTATTACACACGCACAGGGACATACACACATAAAGTTGTGAAAATGTTATTTCTTCCAAAAACATGTGTTTCAAAAATTAATCAAAAAGAGTGATTTAAAGTCAAAAGTTTGAAGGAAATGAAATGCATGTGTCACTTTGTCAGTTATGGCCTGAGCCTTGGGATGTTGACATCACAGTGGTTTCTCCCCGACTACTACAGAATGTTTACACTTCAGTGGTTTGTATACAGACTGCTGTAGCCATTTTTGGTTAGCACCAGCAAAGAAAAGGAGAATTTCATGCTCAATGAGAGTTTCTCTCTTCCAGGCTCCACTGTAAAGGTATTTTAAAATTACTATCATTATTTTCTTGATAGACTAGTGGTTTCTGGAACTTTTTCATCTTGATTTCTCTAGAACAAATGAACTAATTATTAACAGTTGCTTCATGACAACCACTCCTGTGAGAAATAGTCAATACCATTACCCCAAACAAAGTTATCATGTCAGAGGGGTATTCTCTGAGCTATATAAGAAAATGATATCTGTGTTTCTTCAAAAGTATAAGCCTAAGTTATGAGAGATTATTTTCTGTTTCATCTAGTTATTTTCCCCACTATGCCAACAAAGATTTGTTGGAAACTGGTCAGATTTCAGCCCAAAGTACAACAACATTATAGTTTTAAACATTTATTTGTCAGTATTTTAACATGGATTCAGCTAGATAGGAATGGCTTTCCAGTCATACTCATTTAATTTCAAGTTCATCATAAAACTGAATTGACAATATTTTATAAAATACCTTTACATTACTGCCTGGTGTGTTTGATGACAACCATTGCCGATGCCTCTCTTTGACTCTTCTATTCACAGGTATCTTTAATCCTCCCCAAGCAAAAACTGTGGCTTCTCAGTACATATTCCTTGAATGGTGTAACATGATTTAGGCATAGTCATATTCACTTAATAAAATATGTACTTTAAATATTCAAACTGTATGAGCAGGGACAGCAAAGGGACCAGCAAAATAGTAGCCACTCCGTTATTACAGGGAATGTTTTTATTATGGGTCAGAGAGGGAAAATGTTCAGAGGTACCTGGAAGAGTTCAGAGCAGAGAGTAAAAGAAGCAGACGTGATATGACCAAAACTGTCTAGAAGAGAATAGAGACTATTAGGAGAAAAATAGTAACAGCTTACACAGACAAACTGTGCTTTCATAAATGCATAGGCTGAACTTAGGTCCCTATACACATATGTAGCAGATGTGCAGGTTACTCAACATGTGGGTCCCCTAACAATTGGACTGAGAGCTTTCTTTGACTCTGTTTCTTGCCTTTAGTTTCTTTTCCCCAAGCGGTGATGTCTTGTCTGTCATTAGTGAGACAGGATGCTCTTAGTACTGCCTGATGTGATGTGTCGACATGGGTTGGTACATTTAGGGTGTCTCTCAGAAGAGAAAGAAAGAATGGGAGAGGGAAGAATGATTTGGGGACTGTGAGGAGAGAAGGGAGGGGCGTATGGTGAAGATATAAATTTAATAAGTTAATTAGTGGAAAAAGAGAGGGTATTTCTAGAATATTTAGAAGATTAGGATAGTGCAAAGAAAGATTAGGATGTTTGGGAAGAGACAGGAATCTAGATGTGTGTTTTGAGATGTGTAACAAGTACATTTACTTCCCCTTCAGGTAACCTGGAGGGTACCATGTGTGTTGGTATCCTGATAGGAGCCACAGGTCAATAGAGATCCTCAGGTCCCTTTTGTTGGAGCAAGGAGAATGGTTACTTTGATGGACAAGAAGTATTTCACAATTTTTTGCTGAATGCTGTATTTTATATGTTTGGGATTTTTGTTGCTTATTTGGTTCTAATCACCAGAATTCCTTTGATAATGCATGTTGAGCAGGTCTAGGATTGGCATTTTTGAAAATTTGCACTCCCTGGGACCTAACTAGTTTCAACTATTAGGAAGGCCTGATTACTTTCATCACACCTATTCATGTCCTTTTAAATAGTAATGGGTTTAGTTATGACATGCCATTACATGGATTTCCATCTGATGTGTTTTTGTTTCCAATATTCAAATGTCATTTTTTTATAATTTTTATTATTTATATTAATTACATGTTGTTTACTTTGTACCCCAGCTGTAGCCCCCTCCCTCATTCCCTCCCAACCCCACCCCCTCCCTTATCTCCTCCCTGCTCCTCTCTGAGTCCACTGATTGGGGGGGTCTTTTCCCCTTCCCTCTGACCCTAGCTTATCAGGTCTCACCAGGACTGGATGTAAGTCCTCCTCTGTGGCCTAGCAAGGTTGGGGGGGGGGGTCAAAGAGTCTGTCACTGAGTTCATGTCAGACACAGTCCCTCTTCCACTTACCACTTGGATGCTGAGCTGCCATGGTCTATGTCTGAGCAGGGGTTTTAGGTTATGCATGGTCCTTGGTTGGAGAATTAAGTTTCTGAAAAGACCCCTGTACTGAGATATATTTTGTCCTTGTAGCACTCCTCTCTAGGTCTTACTAACTCCCCCTTCTTTCATATGATTCCCTACACTCTGCCCAAAGTTTGGTTATGGCCCTGATGTCCCTCATAGAATGAATGGATACAGAAACTGTGGTACATGTACACAATAGAATACTAATCAGCAATTAAAAACAAGGCAATTATGAAATTTGCAAATGGTGGGATATAGAAAATAAAAGAGTGAGTGAGGTATCCCAGCAGCAGAAAGACACACACAGTATATACTCACTTATAAGTGGGTACTAGACCTGTAAGATAGGATAAACATACTAAAATCTGTATACCTAAAGAAGCTAAATAAGAAGAGGTTCTGGATTAAGATGATCAGTCCTCACTTAGCAAGACAATGGGATGGACATTGGAAGTAGGAGAAAACAAGAAACAGGACAGGAGCCCACAAGATAGGGCCTTGGAAAGACTCTACCTAGCAGTGTATCAAAGCAGATGCTGAGACTCATAACCAGATGTCATAATTTTAATATCACCATTATTCAGTAGAATATCTTAATGAGGAAATTTACAGTCTGGTGGAATTTTATTATCTTAATTAGAACTGTATAATGACATGTATTAATGAAATTAAACACTTTGCCAGAACTAAAAAAAAAATTAATGTTACCAAAATACAATCATTTTAAAGACAGGCATTCTAATTTTGAATAATTTGTCCATGATTATTATATGTCCAATGTATACTACATATTTTATTATTAAATTGACAGAATATCTCTTCAGTCAAAAATTTTTGTGTCTCTAGGATTAATATATAAAATTTACTATATATTAATAAGCATATGTAGTCGTCTTCACTCTTTAAAACTTTCTGAATTCTTTCTGCATGAAACTTTCTGACTATATCTTAGTACAGTGCATTCATCTTTAAAATCTGCTGTGATTTTTGCATGTGTTATACTCTAAGGTTCACAGTCTTAATGATTTTGAATGCTGCCTTTTTTCACATGGACCTTTAACAGTTTAAAAGAATTAGGAATTCATAATCTTTGGAGATGAATATAAATTTCATGATGCTTTTTTTACATTACTGTTTATTATTTTCATATATTACAATTTATTCAAATTGTACTGTGGTTGTGCCCCCCTCCCTCATCTCCATCTGCTCACATCCTCCTTTTCTCTTCTGCACCTAACCCTCTACCCTAGTCCACTGATAGGCTAGGTCCTACTCCCCTTCTATTTGACCCTAGCCTATCACGATGTTTTATACAAGTATCCCTCCTATTGTTGCACACATATTATTACAGTTATCTAGCCATCTATCTCACATCTATCATCTGTCTATCTATCACCTGTGTCATATATCTATTACACACACATATTGTTGTGAAAATCTGTTATTTCTTCCAAAGAAACGTGGTTCAAAAATTGTTCAAAAACAATGTTTTAAATCAAAAGTAATCCAATCAAAAATGGGGACAGAGCTAAACATAGAATTTTCTGTTGAGGAATATCACAGAGAAACACTTAAAAAATGCTCAATGCCCTTAGTTATCAGAGAGATGCAAATCAAAATGACCCTGAGATTTCACCTTACACCTATCCGAATGGCTAAGATCAAAAGCTCAAAAGACTCTTCAGGCTTGTGGTCACCCTCAGCTGCAGACCAAGATTAAGGAAAGCCAGAGTATACCCACCTCAAGAAAGAAAAAAAAAGAGTGAACTAGTGTGCAGTGATGAACAGAGAAAGTGGCAGAAGATTTGATGGACTTGGCAGTAGGGTTAGCAGGAACTGCAGCAGGTCGATGGGCACAGCAGCTTGGCAGGCACAGTGAGGGGTCTTAGGCACAGTAGTAGTCTCCAGTGCAGGGCGAGCTCATGCTGTGTCCACAAATCCATATCTCTCTGTCTGTCATTCTCAGTTTTTCAGTAGATTTAATTTATCTGTGTGCATGTGGGTATATATGCCTGGCAAAGGCCAGAAGAGAGTAAGAGATGCCCAAGAGCTAGAGGTCGTTGTGAGCCACCTGATACAGGTTCTGGGAATCCTAACCCAGTTGTCTGCAAGAGCAGCATGTGTCTTAACTACTGAGCCATCTCTTGGTACAGTTCTCTGGGTTTTGATGGGACAAGAAGTTGGAAACATGAAGCCCAGGTTGGTCTGGAACTCATACTCCTCCCCCAGCTTCTTGTCCTCTAATTACAAGTCTGCACCTTCATGCCTGCCAGTCTTTTCTTGAATGGTTTCAGGTCCTCATTTTGTGTTCCAGGCCACAGACTGCAGATAACAGTGAACCTGACTTTAGATCCCAGGGTTCTGTAGATCTGAGGTTGGAGCTCTATGCCCCAGTACCCAAGTGGTAATCAGCAGCAGGTGAGTGCAGCAGTCATGCATGCATGCAGCAGGAGGCTAGATCCTGGAGCCTGTGGGAACCCAGAAAACTTTCCTGAACTGGATGTCCTGAGTTTGGAACTGGTGTTTCCCCACCATATGGCTTCCTCCCAACAGGGTGACCCAGTCTGTCCTGTTTTGGGGTCCACAGTTCAGTCTAGAATGTTGAGTAGAGCACACAAGAGCAGGTAAGGGGCTTTATGCTGGTGACTGGGCATCTGAAGGAACGCAAAAACTTTTCCTGAGAACTTTTTGGGGAGTGTGGGTGAATTCCACTGGATGCCCTGAGGTTGGACTTGATGATTCCTGCAACATGGGGTTTCCTCCCAACAGGGAACCTGGTCCCTGGTGCTTTGGTGCCCACAGTTCTGTGTGGGACAGTGATTTGGGCATTAAAGCAGCTCTCTGGGCTGAGCACCATCTAGAGCCCAGACCTTTTTCAGGGATTTTCTGGGTGACCTGTGGTCAGTCCTGATTGCTTCCTATTTCATGGGTTTTTTTCTAAATTGGAAACCCCAATCTCTGGTGTTGTGGGGCCCACAGTACAGTCCAGGATGGTGATCGAGCACGCAGTTATGTGGCTCTGGGCTGGTGACCTATTGCCTGCAGGGACCACGAACTATTCTGTGGTTTAGCTGGGTGACCTGAAAATGGACCGGATTACTTCCCACTCCATGGAATTTGTTCTTAACTTGGAAACACAATTGCTGTGTTTTAGGGCCCAGAATTTGGTAGTCACTGGTGTACTGCTCTGCAGATACTGTCCTCTTGGTACCACCATCTTTGATTCTCCTTTCTTTTATTAATTTTTTTTTATTTTTCTTTTCTTCTCTTTTTTATCTTATTTTATTAATTACAATTTATTTACTTTGTATTCCAGCTGTATCCCCCTCCACCATCCCCTCTCAATCTCACCCTCCCTCCCTCTTCTTCTCCTATGTCCCTCCCCATTCCAATGATAGGGGAGGACTTTCTCCCCTTCCATCTGACCATAGTCAATCAGGTCTCATCAGGACTGGCTTCTTTGTCTTCCTCTGTGAACTGGCAGGATTGTTCCCTGCTCATGTGGAGTTGATCCAAGAACTAGCCCATGAGTTCATGTCAGAGATGGTCCCTGGTCCTGTTATTGGGGAACCCTCTTGGATACAGAGCAGCCTTGGACTATTTCTGTGCAGGGGTTCTAATTTATCTCCATGAATGGTCCTTGTTTGAAGTATCAGTCTCAGAAAAGACCCCAGTGCCCATATCTTTGGTTCTGTTGTTCTCCTTGTGGCGCTCCTGTTCCCTCCAGATATTTCTATCTCCCCTTTCTTTCATAACATTCCCTGCACTCTGCAAAATATTTGGCTATGAATCTCAGCATATGTTTTGATACCCTGCTGGGTAGAGTCTTTCAGAGGACCTCTGTGATAGACTCCTGTTACATTCTCAGACAATTAGGAATAGTGCTACCTCAATATCCAGCTATACCACTCCTAGACATATATCCAAAAAATGCTCAAGTATTCAACAAGGATACTTGCTCAACCATGTTCATAGCAGCTTTATTTGTAATAGCCAGAAACTGGAAGCAACCCAGATGTCCTTCAGTTGAGGAATGGATGCAGAAATTGTGGTACATTTACACAATGGAATACTACTCAGCAATTAAAAACAAAGAAATCATGAAATTTTATGGCAAATGGTGGAATCTAAAAGTGATCATCCTGAGTAAGGTATCCCAGAATCATAAAGACACATATGGTACATACTCACATATAAGTGGATATTAGACATATAATATAGAATGATCATACTAAAATCTGTTGACCTAAAAAAGCTAATCAAGAAGGAAGACCGTGGTAAGTTGCTTAATCTTTTCTTTCTTTATATATATTTTTTTTTTTTTTTTTTTTAGGGCAGTTACTGGACTGGACTCAAATTTTTGCTCTCTGGTTTTGTTTTTCTAATTCTTTTTTTTTTATTAATTATTTTTAATTTTTTCAAATTTATTCATTATATATCCTGGCTGAAGGCCTCTCCCTCAACTTCTACTGGTCCCATCCTTCCTCTTCCCTCTATCCTCTTCCCCTAGTCCACTCAAAAGGTGAGTTTCCCTCCTCTGCCATCCACCCATGACTTATCTCAATACTACTCAGCTATTAAAACAAGGAAATAATATTCTGCTCTTATTTCTTCTCCATGGGCCACTCTGTTCATGTCAGAAGATTCCATTCCCTGAAGCTTGCCTGCAACCTTACTGTGAAATAAACACTAAGTTTAACTCATTTTACAGTCCCACTCACAAGACAATATTTAATTGACCATCTCACATCCAGAAACATGTGAAATATGAAATGCTATGAAGTCTGAAACATTTGATCACAAGCATTTCGAAGAACTTGGTTCTCCTTCTTTCTAGAGAGCTGTTTCCTACCAGCCCAGGAAGGCAGGAAGGGCAGAAGATGAGGTTTAAAGCTTGCAAGGCCCACAAACCTAACAATGGTCAGACACTCTGGGAACCACCTCAGAAAATAAGTTCAACTTTAACTCTAGAAAACAGAGGCTATATAACCCTTGGGAAATTACTGGGATGCTGCATGGATAGGTGTATATAATCGTTTAAAACTAGGTACTTCAAGAATGCTTGATTTGCATTAAATAGCACATTCGTATCGTATGAACAAGAGCACAGATCCTAATCATCCTATATTTAAACGAAGGAGAGAGTTAGCAGGGATCACTGTCAAAAGCCATCTATCAATTTTGGTTGATTTTATCTATGTCTAAAGACACTCTCCAGAGGAAGTCAGGCAGAGAAAACTCACCTTTGCCATTGTTAAACAACTAGGTTAACAGCGGGGTCATACGTGGAAGAGAAAGCCTCGTCCCTCACATCTCAAAATTCAGTCTGGGTTGTGATGGTTTCCAATAGAACCCCTGGAACAATAGGTATGTGTACACAAACTTCTACAGGCTACCACTGTTGTGTTACTCTCAGAGAACTTCCTGGCTGGTGTTAGTTCACCATTCCCTACATATTCATCCACTGGACTGAACTTTTCTTGTCTAAAGTGAGGCAATTGAAAACAGTAAATGTTGAGAATCAGGATTATCAATAAGTCTTCCCTAAACACATTTTATAATACTTTTGCATGTAATTGATATTTACCATTCATTGTATTCTTTAAAAAAATAAGTTTATTTACTTTACATTCCAATCATAATCCCCCTCCCTTCTCTCCCCCATTACTACCCTCCACTCCTATTGTCTCTATTCCCTTTCCCCTTTCCCTTCAGAAAAGGAAGGTCATTTCCATTGAGCTAGTTTTTCAGTTCTGTTGGATCTCAGTGGACCAAAGAACACAAAGGCCTTTCCATATTGCTTATAGTCACAGAATTCCTCTCCAGTAAGGATACTTTTATGATGATGATGACTCTAGATTTGTGCAAGGCCTCACCATTTTAACACATTCATAAGTTCTCTCTGGTATGAATCCTTTCAAGATGATGAAGATTATACAAATATGGAATGGTTTCACCATGTTAAAAGCACTGGTAGGCTTTCTGTCCATTAGAATTTCTTTCATGAGTGTGAAGATGATTCTGAAGTGCAAAAGTTTTTCACATTGGTTACAGTCAGACAGCTTCTTTCCATTATGTGTTCTTTTATGTATTAGGAGATGTTATATGCAAAGGCTTTGCCACACAGTTAATTCATATGTTTTCCCTCCAGAATGTGTTGTTGTCTTAGGAGATGACTGTTACCTGCAAAGGCTTAATCACACTAATTATCCTCACAAGGGTTCTCTCCACTGTGTGTTTTTTCATGTTATCAGAGACTACTCTGCTGTGCAAAGTATTTATCACGTTGGGTATATTCATAAGGTTTCTTTCCAGTATGTGTTCTTTTATGTCTTATGAGATGACTGTATAATGCAAAGGCTTTACCACACTGGTTACATTCATAAGGTTTCTCTCCAGTGTGTGTTCTTTTTGTCTTATGAGATGACTGTTTTGTGCAAAGGATTTATCACACTGGTTTTCATAAAGTTTCTCTCAGTATGTGTTCTTTTTATGGCTTATGAGATGACTGTTTTGTGTAAAAACTTTGCCACACTCATTACATTCATAAGTTTTGTCTCCAGTGTGTGTTCTTTCACCACAGAGTACTTGTCACATTTACATTCATAAGGTTTCTCTCAGTGTGTGTTCTTTTATGTCTTATGAGATGACTGTTTTGTGCAAAGGATTTACCACACTGGTTACATTCATAATTTCTCTCAGTATGTGTTCTTTTATGTCTTAAGAGAGTACTGTTTTCTCAAAGACTCCAGTATGTGTTTCTTTTATGTCTTAAGAGAGTACTGTTTTCTGCAAAGGCTTTACCACACTGGTTACATTCATAAGGTTTCTCTCCAGTGTGTGTTCTTTTATGTCTTATGAGATGACTGTTTTGTGCAAAGGCTTTACCACACTGGTTACATTCATAAGTTTCTCTCCAGTGTGTGTTCTTTTATGGCTTAGAAGAGTACTGTTTTGTGCAAAGGCTTTACCACACTGGTTACATTCATAAGGTTTCTCTCCAGTGTGTGTTCTTTTATGACTTATGAGATGACTGTTTTGTGCAAAGGCTTTACCACACTCATTACATTCATAAGGTTTCTCTCCAGTGTGTGTTCTTTTATGGTTTAAGAGAGTACTGTTTTTTGCAAAGGCTTTACCACATTGATTACATTTGTAAGACTTCTCTTCTGTGTGTGTTCTTTTATGCCATATGAGAACAGTGATATAGGAGAAGGCTTTACCACATAGAGTGCATTTAAAGGGTTTCTCTCCAGTATGACTGTATTCATGCCTGCAAAAAAAAATTGGCACATGTGAAAGATTTACCACAGTGATTTCATTACACTAATAAATATATTTATCTATATGAATTAATTTCATAATTTGCTCTAATGGTAAAGAAGAATCAAATTTTAAAGTTTTATCCCTTTATTTACATTAATGGTTTTTCCCTTCATTATGGGTATTTTTGAAGATCCCTGTGATGGTAAGAGCATTTGTTATGTGGATCACTTTCATAGCATCATTTTTCTATGAGAGGTTTTCTCCTATATATGAAGAGTATTGTAAGAATTCAGAGTTTTACCACAGCAAACCCATTCACAAATTTTTGTACTGTATGAATGATACTTCATTTACAAAGTGAGCCAACACAAGCAGAAGTTACAAATTCCGAGTATTCATGGGTATTTTCAGCAATATGAGTTTGCTGATGAATTCTCAGTGAAGTTGCAAAACCAATTAACAGTAACCATTTATCACATTCAGAAAATTTACTCACAGTGGGGACTACTTCCAAATCAATTGTTCTTGGAGAAAGACAGGGACACTGCTTCTTTCAATAACCCTATGCTTATGTGTCTTAGAATCATTTTGACATATGATATACCAGTTTAATTTACAAAAATAATAAAGATTCCCACATTGAATTAACACAGTTTGTTTTTGTTCATCATAGACATGTCATATAGGGATTAAGGTTTCTCCACAACAATATTCTTGATTCTCATAAGCTGCTCCTTTCACTAAACTTTACAATGTTACTGCACGAAAATTAGTAACACTGGTTCTACTATGTAATTTTTGCTTATTAGAAGGTTTTGGACACATACTATTCACCAATTCAGTGTGTATACCTCTTACAATATCTGAGTAGCTACAATACTAAACAGATACTAAACAGATTGACAGTTTAAGTCAGTAGGTGTAATGTCCATATGATTCAAATGGTATTTTTGTTACAATATTATTTTATTTTCTTCTATCTTAGGGGAGTGTCTTGTGAACACAAATCAGATACCTGACATTGAAGTACATGGAATTATGAGAATTTAATGATCATCAGTACACTTAAAGCAGTGCTGTTTTTACACTGTTGCTTTTCTTTAAACTTCCAGGAGACAGCCATCTGTGCTGGTACATGCCTTCAATTCCAGCACTTGTGGAGGAAGAAGCAGGCAGATCTGTGTGATTTTGAGGTCAGGCTGGTCTAACAAGCAAGTCTAAGTAAGTCACAGATACCCAGAAAAAAAATCTATTTCAAAAACAGAAAATAAAAAGCAGCCAATAAACAAACAAACAAACAAACAAAAAAACACCAAACTTCCAGGACACATTAAAATTTAAGATTTATATCTGTATCAACATGCACATACAGTTACCTTTTATTACTTGTAGAACTTTGAAAATGTTCTTCAATATTATGGTCATCCCAATTGTAGCCTAAAATATAGTACAACAAAATATATATTATTGGAAATATCATGTTATTATTAAGGCAAAACTTAAATCACTATCTTCTGTGACCCTTAGAACCATGCGTGATTTATTTACCTCATTCCTCCTCATTCTTAATTGGAATTGCAGAAGAGGATCAATAACAAAGTAAAAGTTGTCTCTTTATTTTAAAAGTGGAAGAAAAATTGCAGTCTTACCTATAGCAGTGAGGTTTTCACAGGTCTCTAACATCACATCTTTGTAGAGTTGCTTCTGGGAAGGTTCCAGCAAGGCCCACTCTTCTTGGCTGAATTTCACATGCACATCATTGAAGGTCACCGAATTCTAAAATATTCCATACATTTGTACAACAGAAACAGTGGCAACAATATAATTTATACTTCATTGTCAATATAATCATATAATTCTACTGCTTCTTCAATTTATTTTCTGACACAGAAGTATGAATGTTATACAGTTGGGTGCTGTGCATGATGTGAAGTAGGGGAAATGAAAAAGCCTAAAGTTTAGATTGAAAAAAAAGAAGAAAAAAACGTAGGTGTGCTTCAAAACCCTGTGTTTCATCAGTTTGTAAGACATGAATATAAAGTAGCCATTAGTTGGGTTCTTGAGCAATCTATGAATCATCTTCAGTTACTTGGGTGAGTAGGTCAGGGCCCTGTCATGAGACAGGTAGAAGGACAAAACACAGTCATGATATTTTATATAGCAACAAATGAGATGTGTTGATCAGGGGACACTGAACAGATGGGTAACATCAGTCAAAAGACAACATGGTACTGAATATTATGTTTTGACCAGGGCTCAGGGATGTGGCATATCAGTATGTGAAGAGGGGGCTCATATATTTGTGGAAGGGAAAGTGGACTACAGTGAATACATGGATACAAATAATGTGAGTGGCAAGCAAAAACAATCATAGCCAAAAACATCATATTTCTGAGTGACCAGACAAAAGAAAAGGAATAGAACACATTGATCATTGTTTTGTATATCCTCCTTACTAAATAATGTAGTCTATAGATTAAAAATAAAGATTAAAACTTTTCTATTAAAAAGAAGTGTTGATGTTATCACTAAATCATTTTAGAAGAAAACGGAATAACAAGTTTTAACTGTATCATATCTGAACTTTTTGAATAGGATATAGCTTTGGAATAGACATGGCAATTAATGTGGACAAAGACAAACAGAGAGAAGAGTGTGAAATAGAAAGACAGAGACATAGAGACAGAGACACACAGAGAGAAAAATTAAAAGATGAACAATACTAAGTACAGATCAGAGAAATTTATTAACAGTTACTAACTACAAAAAATGGTGGACAAGCTGGGTGTATTCTGTCATGCCTTCAATTCCATCACTCACTCAGAGGCAGATGGTGTATCTTATTGAACTGGATGTTAGCATTATCTATTCAAAGAGTTCTAGGACAGCCAGACCTATATAGTAAGACAGAGCCTCCTCTAAAAGTCAATCAAACAAACACAAAATATTGAAAGAACTCAGAGGTCTTTACTGAAGCTTCTACAAGGAATTATACATTCACTCCTGTTGTATATTTATTCTCCAGAAATCTGCACTGCCCCAGCTTAAAATGTGTAACTTCAATGATATCTTACTAAAAGGGAATGCATGTTTAAACAGCTAAAAATAGAAAGATGAAAATATTAACAATGTAAATGCTGATCATAAATAAGCAACATAAAACAGGACAGATGGCTCAGCAGTGAGGAGTTCTTGCTGCTCTTGCAAATAATTGGGCTCAATTGTCAGTGTTTACCTGGGACCTGCTACTTTCAATTGCTATATGTTCATCAGTTCTGAAGACATCTTCAGACTACTGTGAGGATTAGGCACACAAGAGGTGCATATTCATGCATACAATCAAAATACTCATATTCAGTAAAAATTAAAAATAGATCCCAGATGGTTGGGCTGATTGCATACTGTGTCTGATAAGCTGGGTAGCAGAAACTGCATGGCGTCCAATAGTTGGATCTATGGGTCCCAACTGACTGTGTTTCAAATGTAAGAAGAAAACTAATGATGAAGGAAACAATTGGGTCCAACCTCAGAACACCCAGCTAATCTCTGGGAAAGTTCCTGGGATGTTGCAGCAGGAATAAGGTTTTCAAGCAAATGGACCCAAAAAGCAAGCAGGAGTAGATATTCTAATATCTAATAAAATAGACTTTCAACCAAAATTATTTGAAAGGGATGAGGAAGGGGGGAATCCAAGATGGCGGTGCTAGGAGGACATTGGGTCTGAAGAGTAGGACTGCAATGTTGGTACAGCAACTAAAAGACTGAACTCTGGGCCCTAAAACAACAGAGATCCTGTTTCCCAGGTGAGAGGAAACTCCACGGTGTGGGAGTCAGTCAGGTCCACTCTCAGGTCACTCAGCAAGAACCCAGAAGATATCTGGGTCGCAGGATACACCTTTGTGTCCTGATAACCTTTCCAGACTAAATTATGTTCTCCAGGGCACCAGAGACTTGGAGCCCCAGTCTAGAAAAGAAACAGGGAAGAAGAAAGCAGAAATGACCCCAGGTCACCCAATCTATCCCTGGAAAGGTCCTGCAGACCGGTGGGTGCACAGCTGTCAGGCCTGAGTGCGCTGCCAGCTGCTAGCCATGCATCCCCTACTCTCCATCACAGAACTGTGTGCCCCAGGTCACTAGTGGCTGGTTTTCCCTGTCTGGAGAAACAGCAGGTCCCAGATTAGAGAACTCAGCCAACTCCCCACACACATACTACATGCACCATACACAAGAACATTCTTGGAAAAGTTCTCAGTTTCTTTCCCAGTCACCAGCTCGGAGCCATCATTGGCAAGTGCCTACGCATTCTATACACTATGTCAAACACCACAGACTGAGTCATCCTATTGAAAGAAAACCCAAAGGTGGGGGAAATATCTGGCCCTACCTCAGGACATCTAGCTCCAGAAAAGTTTCTGGTTATCCACAGGCTCCAGCCTCTAGCCTCCTGCTGTACACATGAGAGTGGTGCTCACCTGCCACTGATTACCACCTGGGTACTGGGGCACAGAGCTCCAAACTGAGACCTACAGAAGCCTGGGTTTACTGAGATCAACCCCAGATACTGCTCCAAGGAACAACCAGTTATCCCTAACTAAACTGACCAAGTCACAGGGCACTCAGTTTACAGCAGCAGCTCACTAAATTTACAGCAAGAAACCCAGCAGCAGGGCAGCTGTCTCCAGAACTTCTCTGGGTGAGAGAATATCCCCTTTTACTAACAAAGGCAACAATTACTACTCAGGTCTGTAAACTTGAGGTGAGCTGTGGCAATTCCTGAAAAACACCTGCCATTCAGTGACCATACCTAAAAAACAGAGGAGAGCTCCTTTGGGAAAAATCATCTTCCTGCCAAGGGGTTTCAACCCACCACAGGATTCCAGGAAGTACCAGAAACTAACATCCAACACCTAGGATATTCCAATGGGTAGAGGCCAGTGTAAAAGCTCAACCAATGAAAGACGAAGCAATATGGCATCTGCAGAACCTAGTTATTCAGGAGCAAGCAGCCCTGGATACCCCAGCATAAAGACAATTTCAGGACAATCTCTCTTATGAACATTGATGCAAAAATACTCAACAAAATACTTTGCAAACCCAATACAAGAACACATCAAAGATATCATCCACTACAACCAAGTAGGTTTCATGCCATGTATGCAGGGGTGGTTCAATATAAAAAATTATGATCCACCATATTAACAATTTGAAAGAAAAATAAACACATGATAATCTCCTTAGATGCTGAAAAAGCATTTGAAAAAATCCAGCATCCATTCATGTTTAAAGTATTGGAGAGATCAGGGATACAGGGCACATACCTAAACATAGTAAAGGCAATATACAGCAATCCTATAGCCAACATCAAGCTAAATGGAGAGAAACATAAAGCAATCCCACTGAATTCAGGGACAAGGTAAGTCTGCCCACTATCTCCATATCTCTTCAACATAGTTCTCAAAGTCCTTGCTAGAGCAATAAACACAATTAAAGAAGATCAAGGGGATACAAATGGGAAAGGAAGAAGTCAAAATATCACTATTTGCAGATGATATGATAGTATACCTGAGTGACCCCAAAAAATTCTACCAGGGAACACCTAAAGCTGACAAACGTTTTCAGCAATGTGGCTGGATACAAAATCAACTCAAAAAATAAGTAGCCCTCCTGTATACAAAAGACAAAAGGGTTGAGAAAGAAATTAGGTAAACAACACCCTTCACAATTGTAAAAAATACATAAAGTACCTTGGTGTGACCCTAACCAAGCAAGTCAAAGACTTGTATGAAAAAATTTCAAGTCTCTGAAGAAAGAAATAGAAGAAGATATCAGAAGATGGAAAGATTTCTCATGCTCATGGCTTGGCAGGATTAACATAGTGAAAATGGTCCTCTTACCAAATGCAATCTACAGATTTAATGCAATTCCCATCAAATTACTAACAGAATTCTTTACAGACCTTAAAAGAAAAATTCCCAACTTCATATGGAATAACAAGAAACCCAGAATTGGTAAAATAATTTTCCATAATGAAAGATATTCTGGAGGTATCTCCATCTCTGATCTCAAGCTGTACTATAGAGCAACAGTAATAAGAACTGCATGGTACTCGCATAGACACCAACTAGTGGATCAACGGAATCGGATAGAAGTCCCAGAAATACACCCACACACTATGGACTCCTGATTTTTGATAAAGATTCCAAAATCATACTTGGAAAAAAATGATATCATCTTCAACAAAAGGTGCTGGTCTAACTGAATGTCTACATGTAGGAAAATGCAAAAAGATCCATATTTATCACTCTGCATAAAACTAAAGTTCAGGTGGATCAAAGACCTCAGGATAAAACCAGACATACTAACTCTGTTAGAAAAAAAGTGAGGAAGAGCCTTGAGGTCATTGGAACAGGAGACAACTTCTTGAACAGAACTTCAACAGTACAGGCTCTAAGAGCAACAATCAATAAATGGGACCTCATGAAACTGAAAAACTTCTATAAGTCAAAGGAAACTGTTGTCAAAACAAAATGACTGCCTTCAGATTGGGAAAGGATCTTCACCAACCCTATATCTGACAGAAGGTTAATATCCAGTATTTATAAAGATTTCAAGAAGTTAAACACCAACAAATCAAGTAACCCAAATTAAAAAATGGGGTACAGAGCTACACAGAGAATTCTCAATAGAGGAATATAGAATGGCAGAGAAACACTTAACGAAATGTTCAACATTCTTAGTCATCAGGGAAATGCAAAACAAAACCACCCTGAGATTTCACTTTACACCCATCAAAATGACGGAGACAAATAAATCAAGTGACAACTCATGCTGGATAGGATTTGGAGAAAGGGAAACCCTCCTTCATTGCTGGTGGGAATGTAAACTTATACAACCACTTTACAAATCAACCTGACACTTTCTCAAACAATTAGGAATAGTGCTTCCTCAAGATCCAGCTATACCACTCCTAAGCATATATCCAAAAGGCGCTCAAGTATACAACAAGGACATCTGCTCAACTATGTTTATAATAGCTTTATTTGTAATATCCAGAATCTGGAAACAGTACAGATGGCCCTCAGTTGAGGAATGGATACAGAAATTGTGGTATATCTATACGATGGAATATTACTCAGCAATGAAAAACAAGGAAAATGTGAAATTTGCAGGTAAATGGTGGGAAGTGGAAAAGATCATCCTGAGTGAGGTACCCCAGAAGCAGAAAGACTCAGGGTATATACTCACTCATAAGTGGATATAGGATATAAAATATAGGATAAAGATACTAACATCTGTACACCTAAGGAAGTTAATCAGGAAGTTGTATGCTGGCTAAGATGATCAAACCCCGTGCAAAAAGGCAAAGAGGATGGACATCAGATGATGGAGAATACAGAAACAGGACAGGAGCCTACCAAAGAGGGCCTTTGAAAGGTCCTAACCTGCAGGGTGTCAAGGCAGATGCTAAGACTCATAGCCAAACTTTGGGCAGAGTGCAGGGAATCTTATGGAAGAACTGGGAGATAGTAAACCTGGAGAGGAGCTCCACAAGGACAGTAACAGTTCCAAAAATTATGGGCACAGGGGTCTTTTTTGAAACTGATACACCAGCCAAGGACCACTCATGGAGATGGCTTGAAACCCCTACACAAAAGGTAGCCTATGGCAGTTCAGTATCCAAGTGTGCTTCATACTAATGGGGACAGAAACTGTCTCTGACAGGAACTCATTGGCCTGCTCTTTGATCACCTCCCATTGAGGGGGAATCAGCCTTGCCATGCCATAGAAGAAGACAATGCAGCCACTCCTAATGAGACCTGATAGACTAGGATCAGAGTGAAGGGGAGGAGGACCTCCCTTATCAGTGGACTGGGGAAGGGACAGGTGTGGGAAAGATGGAGGGTGGGATTGGGAGGGGAGGAAGGAGGGAGGTACAGGGGGGATACAAAGTGAATAAACTGTTATTAATAAAAATTTAAAAAGAACACAATAAAATGTTGAAAGATTTTTTTTAAAACTATTCAGTTACACATAGTTTCAAACTATGAAAATATTGCCTGATATCAGTTATTGCTCCTAAATAAAAATAAATAAATAAATTTTAAAAAATGTGGAAGAATACTTCATACTCAACAAAAGAAAATTCCACCAAGATGGCATCTGTATGCTGAGCAACAATGCCCCAAATACAAGGACACCCACATTTGTAAAAGAGACATTAATAAAACTTAAAGAACATATCCATCACCGTACATTAATAGTGGGAGAGGTCAATATGTCACTATCATCAAGGGACAGAGCAATGGAAAAGGACTTAAACTGAGAGATAATGACACAAATGAATGTCATGAATCAAATGAACCTAACAGATATCTAGAGAATTTTTTAACCCAAACAGAAAAGAATCTATCTTCTTTCAGCACCTCATGGACCCTTCTCCAAAACTGACCATACAGTAGGTCACAAACCAGGCCTCAACAGATACAGCACGATTGAAATAATGTCTTGTATCCCATCAGACCATGGATGGACTAAAGATGGACCACAATAACAGAAATAATAAAAAGACTACACACACGTTGGAACTGAACAACTCCCTACTCAATGAAATCTAGGTCAGGGAAGAAATAAAGAAAGAACTTCCTACAGTTCAATGAAAATGAATGCACATCATACCCAAACTCATAGGATTCAATTAAAGCAGTCCTAAGAGGACTTTTAATAGCACTAAAAGCTTCATAAGCTATTGGAGACATCCCATACAAGCAACTTAATGGCATACCTGAAAGCCCTAGAACATGAGTAGACCACTAGGAATAACCAAAATCAGGGCTGAAATCAATAAATTAGAAACAAAGAATAATTCAAAGAATCAATGAAACCAAGAGCTAGTTCTTTGAGAAAATCAAAAACATAGACAAACTCTTAGCCAAGATAAGTAAATGGCAGCGAGACACTACCCAAAACAACAAAGTCTGAAAGGAAGACAGATATAACAGACACTGAGAAAATCCAAAGAAACTTTAACTCTTATGTCAAAAGTCTATATGCCACAAAATTTGAAAATCTAAATGAAATATACAATTGTTCACCTACTAAAGTTGAATCAAGATCAGGTAAAGATATCAAATAGTAGCCCCCTCCCTCATCTCCTCCCAGCCCTATCCACCCTCCTTCTTCTTCTTCTATGCCCTTTCCCTAGTCTCCTAATAGGGGAGAAACTTCTCCACTTCTGCCTGTCCCTAGCTTATTAGGTCTCATCAAGGATGGCTGCATCATCTTCCTCTGTTTCCTCACAAGGCTGCACCCCTCAGGAGTTGGTGATCAAAGACCTGAGTTCATGACGGAGAATAAATTACAGAAAACAATTTTAAATTAAATGTGAATTAAATAAACACATAAAGTTTAAAAAACACAACAGGTAAGAAGAACGTCACACACCTGCAATGCAATGACTCAGAAAGCTCAGGCAGTGTTAGTGTCATGAATACATGTCATCCTAAGAAATTAAATATACTCTCTGCCAAATTTTAACTGCCAGATGTGGATGAAGATCAGCACAATAACCTCTGCTTACATATACAAAACAAAGCAAAACAAAACAAAATAAAAACCCAGGATCAGCAGCCAATGATGATGATGTTTATGTCAGGCATGTTGTCCTAAATTTAAACCCAACACTCGAGTGGAGCTAAACCTGTAAGTTCAAAACCTGCTTGGTCTATATACCAACTTTCAGGACAAAAAGGGCTACACAGAAACTTTTTCTTCAATGTCAAAAACAGAAACATCATCTTCTCTGGAAGCTTTTTTGATTCAAGCAAATAAGTTCTGACCAAATTCCCTACAGGCTTGTTGTCATCCCATGATGAAAATGTAGTCTAACTTCAATGATCCTAAAATTCTGTAATAGCTCATACACTGTTCAAATATTCGATGTTTCTTCTGACACACAATAAAATCTCTTGGCTGCCACATCTTGTAACATCAGAAACAAAGCACATCATTCCAACTTACATGCACAGAATGCCCCTTCCCATTCCAGTACAGAGGAATGTATACATAGTGTGGGAAGACTGGACCAAGGAAAGAAGATTAGCAAGGAAAACGACAAATTCTGTTGCTATTTTTAAAGGCTTAGATGGCCCTATCCCCACAACATCTCATACATCTCAGTTTGGTTACTTCCACTCGCTACAGGCAGCACTCTATGGGAGGTATCTCATAACTTAGGCACCTCAACATCTTGTACTGTCAAGACACAACTTAGGCTTCACCCTCACTGCTTCATGCAATGAACCTTTACAGCTGACTCTGCCAAACACAGATGGCTGTCATAGTGTTGAACTGAAAACACAAAGGAAGAATCTTAAATTTTGCATTTTTCTTGTTTCCAGAATGAGCATAACATGGGTGAGCCTGTCAAGTTGGATTATAAGTTGGGATGGACAGGATGGACTGTGCCACACTTGGAACACATTTGGAGCAGGTTTTATATGAAGTTCTTTCCTGGTACTAGGAATCATTTAGCCTACTATTTCGATTAACAGAAGAATTATCAGGAGGGAGTGTTAATTTAAGGACACCATCTTAGGCTTCAAATGCAGACCTAGGACCTTCTCTTTGATGATGATGGTCTCCTTAAAAAATTCCTGTCTCTGTTTCAGCATGTGACTGCCATCTGAAACTACCTAGTGATGCTTTTCTCAACACACCAAAAACTTTACATTTATTTCTGCTCCACTTGTCTCTTTCTTTCACTGTGGTCCTGAAACTCTCACTAACAATAACCATTTAACAGATTTAGTATTCCAAGTAAGAAATGCAGCCCGTTATTTTTTAATTCTGCCTTACTCAGGGCATGGGCAGAATAAGTATGATTTTCAGTCAAAATATCACACAAATGACCTCTAGCTTAATTTTCCATGGAGTCTATTGTCCATTGAAATGTGAAACCTGGACTTACTCTGTCTGCATTAATCTCAACACTCTTATCTACTAGACCCTACCAGATCAGTTGATGAAGCTCTGTATACAGCTTTCTAAAGCCTTTGCCATCTTAAATCCTGATGTTTTCCACATTCTTTAAAAAGAGAACATTCCATGGTTCTATCCAGTAGCGAAATCACTCTTCCCATATATTTTTGTTCTAATTTGCTACTTTGTTCTGTGACTACATTCCCTAACCAAAAGCATCTCAGGTCATGAATGTGTTTACTCATTGAGTTTGGTACTGTCATACCACAGTCCATTATTTTGGGAGCTTAGCATAGAAAGTCAAGCTTGAAGAAAATTAAGACAAAAGCCATGGGTAAACGTTTCCTCGGTTTGGCTCTTGCTTCATCACTGTCTCATACTTAGGTAGTTGTCTTACACGGCCCTGGCCTACTTGCTTAGGGATACTTGCATCTTAGGCCTACTTGCATCTCTCAGTGGAAGAGCCTTTCCACATCAATCATCCATCAACACAATCTCTCACAGATATAGCAACCAGCTTCTCTGATGTGCGCATGCCCTTAACTGAGGCTCTCTCAAATGACTGTAGGCTTTGAAATGTTGACAACTGAAGCTAATAAGGACAAAGAGCCAATAATTTGTGAGAAAGTTTTAAAAACCCAAAACCAATGTATTAATTCTATCAGTCACTTAAGTAACAAAAACTGAGACATTGATGATTGCAGCAACTTGAAAACACAGATGTACCAAGAAATGAGGAGAGGCACGCCTTAAAGATCAATAAGAGTAAAGTAAAACTCTTTCTTGAAATCATGTCTCGAAATCAAGAAAAACTCAAGGAATTATAACATAATTTAATAAATTTTCAGAAGGCAAAAGTATGTGAAGGTCTATGACTTTCAAGAGGAAAAATATAGTTAGATTATAACTAATCAAATCACACAATATACATAGCACCCCTGTCAAAAGGAAACACAAAGCTAACCCTATAAATATAACACAGTCCTATAAGCAAATACAATAACATTATAGTCAAAATCAAAATCAAAGAAATCACTGGCCAGCACTCAACTTGTTCAAACTGGTTATTTCCTTTGGCAACAATAAAACATGCACTGGAGTTGAGGGCTACTCCAACTGAAGAGATTCCATTAAAGCATACAAAAGTTTCAACATTAGAAAAAAAACAAATTTGACTACTAAAATTATCTCATACTCTTATGATTAAGAAAAGGATATCTATTATGACACAGACTCACAAACTAGATGATAAAACAGAATCCACCCTTCTAAATACATCAAACACAGCTTCACATCCTTGAGATATATATCCTTGAGATAAATGGATATTATCTGAAGGTAAAGGGTTGGAAAAGATATTCCAAATAAATGGACTAGAGTATCAAGCTCATATATCAATTTTAATATCTAGCAAAACAGACTTCAAAAACAACTAATCAAAAGATGGCAAAGGACATGACATATTAAAAAAAAAATCCAGTAATATAACATTTCAATACTTAACATCTATGCTCCAAACATAAGAGCCCCCAAGTTATTAAAAAAAAAAAAAAAAAAAAAAAAAAAAAAAAAAAACTCTGCTGCAGCTTGCATCACAGCCTAGCCCTCTTAAACTGATAGGGGAAGACTTCAATATATCACTCTCACCAATGGAAAAGTCCTCCTGACCAAACTGAAGAGATAAATGCTCCAGCCAACTCACATCAAAAAACTAAATATACCCAAATGATGTTTACAGAACATGCACCCAAGCACAAAAGATTGTTCCCTCTTCTCAGCAACTCATATATTGTTCTCCAAAATTGATGATATACTTGAAGAGTGGAAGTCTCAAAAGATATAAGAAACTTGCAATAACCTCCTGCATCCTATCAGACCACTAAGGTTTAAAGCAGCACATCACCAATAACAAAAACAATGGAAAGCTTACAGACTCATAGAAATTGAACTCTCTCCTGAATAAAAAATGGATCAAAACTGAAATAAAGAAAGAAATTAAAGACTTTCTAGAAGTCAGTGAAATGATTACACAACATATCAAAACTCATAGTACATAATGGAAGTGTTGACCGGAAGACAGTTCATAGCACTAAGTACAACCAGAAAAAATAATCAGAAAGATCTCTTAGTAGCAACTTAACAGCACACCTAAATACTCTAGAACAAAGGGAAGTAAACATAACCAAAAGGAGTAGAGAGTGAGAAACTACTGAACGGTTTCTTCACTGGTAAAACCGAATGTTTCCACAGGAAAAGAAAGGTGGATCCTATCAAAATCGAAAACGATTACATCTGAATAGTAGAGATCTCCTGAATAAGCAGAGGTAACTGTTCATCAGATAGCATGGTCATTCAGTCCAAACTAACTTAATAAAGACAAAAGTTTTCTTCTTAAGTAAAAAAAGGATAATTTTGTTGTTTCGTATTAAAAACAGTTAAGAGGTTTAAAATGTTTTAAGTAAATTCAAAGGTATAAACTTGTTTGAGTTGGAATTCTTTGGAGTGAATGAAAACATATTTGAGCAGCATGGTGATAGACCATGCATTTAAGCCCAGCAAAGATAAGCAGTTCTGTATTAATTAGTTGTTTTCTAAATTCAGGAGTTACAATGACAGGGCGTTGGTGGTTCATAGTCTTAATCCCAGCATTTGGGAGGCACTTGCCTTTTACATACCACCTGGGAGGCAGAGGAAGGCACATAGGATTTACAGTGATTTTATTTAAAAGCTGCTTGTAATAGACAGGCTGAAAATCAAAGTGAATGCCCTTTATTATCTAGAAATAAATACACTTTAAGGTATATTTGTAAACTTTCAAAGATTTTTTAACTTTAATTAAGATACTATACTTTTTCTATTTTCAAAAAATCATTTGCCCTATAAAAGATATAACATGCCTAAAAAGGTACAACCCTCACCCCCGAATTAGGGATGGGGTAGGGTTTTGATTTAATCTTTTCAGGAGAGTAAAATCTTCCAACTAAAGAATATGGAGACCACTGGACACATGAAACTTCTGAAGAAAATGACAGATCACCAAAAGAAAATGTCAAAAGCGAAGGAGTAAACTGGCCAACTGGTATCACTCACCTTCATGTTGTCTCTTCTACCTTCTACAGACGTAAGTGCAAATTGTCTTTATGTGATTGCTAAAGAACAATCCAAAATCTCTATCTCATATCAGAAAAGCCACCTGGTAAGAAACAGAGGAAAACAGAAAAATAAGGGATGATTCTATTGTCATGAATCTCATAATCTTCTGGTATGATGTGACTTCTGTACTTACCACAAACTTCAATAATTAAGAATGTGCATAGTGTTTGTGAAAGAATGATGGGGTGAGAGAAAAATTCAAAAACATAAGCCTAAATATGGCCAAGTTTACATGAAAAGACCTAAGGAAATTCTAGCCTGAAAAATGTGCACTGGACCAGAGATACCTTTGATTTTCTAATTAATACAAATTAAATAAACACAGATTCCATAACTGTTACAAGACAAACATAAAATGACACCTAAACTGTTATATTTCTGACCCTTCAGCTACTACTAACCTCTTTTACAGAGAGTCCTTTTGCTCCCGAAGTCTGTTGGAAAATGGAGGTGAACATAAGCTGGGATATGGCTTGCAGTGTCTCATGTCCCCGTGTGGGTTCAGGTACAGCCCAGCTCTTGCCGCCATTCACACACAAAAAATGTTGGAGAATAATTTAGCATCTTTTCCCTACTGCATGAATTATGTCACAAGATGTGTAATCTGCCCTATCCACTTATTTAAAACCAGGCACCCCTGACAAAATTCTGCATCTCAGAAATTCCTTTTGTACCCTGGAATTGAATTTCCCTAAACCACGCCATTGTGACTGGTGGAAGTTGAAAGGTTAACAAAGAACGTAATCAAGTATTGCTGAAAGATGACCACCACCCCCTCTTTTCTTCCAGTTTCAAAACAATTTGTAAAAATTTTTACACAAAGCTGTATGTGGAATACAACATTCATCATTTCTAGAAATGAGACCTTCAGTTTTCCAATTTGTCCACTGCAATACCAATGCCTCTGTGTGTACACTAGGTAGTCAAATTATAAGCATCACAACTTTCTACTGCTCAGGCCACAAAATCCTCACTTCTCTGGTCAATAAACACTCAGAAAGGATTGGAGGCCAAGGGTCTCTGCCGAGTTCACCACATGGAGACCAACAGAACCACAGCCTGAACCACAGTCTGAACCACAGTCCATCTCTTTCAAAGAAGATCAGGCTGTGAGAGCTCAGCAGCGTGCTCTTTCTGGCCTGGGGACAATGGCCCCACACTCAACATGACATGGCCTCTGGTCTCACTCACAGCTCTTTAGAGCTACTTCAGAGGAAAATCCCAGAACAAACCCATAAACTACTTCCCACTATTGCTCCTGACTGCTAGGCCTTCCCAGAGTCCCTCATTAGCTTGAACAATGGATCTGATTCTCAGGATAGTAGTAGCTCCTCTACCAGTGGATCAATGATCAAATGATGCAGAGTGCAGAGGCATTCTAGCTTTGCCGTAACCCCTATGGGCACACAGAATCCTAGTGTTGTTATAAAAGAGTGAAAATCCCAATTATACAATTTTCAAACGTGCTAGCTCAGAGAGGCAGAAAAAACACCCATCTGACCCTGCTACTCACCTCACCTCCAAGAGAAAAAAGCCCCAAAAGCTCACCAGCTCAGATGACAGCTCAGGGGGGATAGGCCAAAGGAACCCAAGCCCAAAGACTTTCTAGCTCAAAGCTCAAAAAGCCCCAAATCTACCAAGCTAAAACTTCCACTTTTACACTCTGTCTTAAATACATTTCAGCTGAAAGTTCCACTTACTCTTTAATCCCTGTCAGCTGGTTTCTTGCTTTGCCTCTTGACCTAGGGTTAACATTATTTAATCCTGTGCACAGAGAGTTTTTGAATTAAAGGTATGTTCTAGGGCTGGTGGATCCATACCATAATCACCTGTTTGTAAGTTCTTGGAATTAAGGTTTGTGTTAGGGCTCACCCACACCAAACAAAGCACGGGTTATTACAGTTCACAATCTCTGGGATCAAATATCCTGCAACAAACTCATCTTGGAAATGTTTTAAAATAAAATCTTCCACTGTACCAGGGCACCTGCTCATCTTCCCAGATACAAGCCATTTATGTTGCACATTCCACTACACACTCAGTGTCCAGTGCAGTCACCTCTACCTCATAGTTGGGAAGTCCTTCTTTGAAACTTCAGTCAAAGCCAAAGAGTAACAACCATTAAAGAAACAAATGTCCATGAATTTGAAAGAAAGGAGTAGTTAATGGGGGCTCAAAAAAATGAGATATGAACCAAAAAGGATATGGCTGTACCTAGGAATATTGGAGTAGAAAGTTTATTATAGATAGACAAGAGAACATAGTCAGACACAGGGAAATCTGGGACAGTCTAGAGTTGACATGACCCTGAGCTATGTGAGAAGAGAGGAGAGAGGGAAGTGGAGAGCAAGAACAAAAGGCCAGGAGGATAAATGAAAAATGAAAAAGACCAGGTAACCAAAACAGTTGGAATACATAGGGAAGGACAGCTCAGAGGAGGGCAGTTCAACTCCTGGGCTAGAGATCTGTCTTTGACACCCATACCTTGTAACAGGTAAGGACTGAGGGATGCTGGGAGAATCTGACAGCCATGTCTGCTTTGATTATTAAGTAGCCACCTTAATGATTCATCCCAGCATTTGAGACCTAAAAGTAGAGAGGAATGAGAAGGATGAAATGATTTCATTATAATCTCAAAAATTATTTTTAAAAGTTGAAAATGGCTTTATGGTCCAATATTCTTCAGGGACTTCAAGCATGTAATAAAACACACCAAGTATTACTCACACCTTTTCTCTCAGGTTGTGCATTTTCAAATGGGGGAGGGAAAGCATTCCTGTTAGGTACTACCACACCACTTTGTCCAGATCTTCTGTGTGTTTGAACTAGTGTAAGTGTAGAAATTTGCTTTCCAGAAACAAGTTCAGCAAACTCCCAGGCCTAGGTGTACACTTATCACTTTTACTGACCATCTAAAATTGATTACCTGACTCATTGCCATCTTCCCTCCTCCCCCTCCCTATCTGTGTTGTGACAACACCAGCTTCAAGGTAGGTCAGTGAACTCAATTCTTACACAGGTCCCTCTTTATTTGTAATCAACCTCAGAGTTGGAAAAAAAAAAAAACAGTCATACTGACTTTGAAAAACACAGGCCATTTTCTTGTAGAGGGAAATCCACTAATAAGATACTGTTTGATGGTGTCCCTGTGTACAATATTAGCTGCTGAGACCTGTAACCTGACAGACACAGCTTTAGCCAATAGCCTGTGTCTCAAATTTGAACTGACAGAACTGTGTCAATGAGGATTGTACATATGGGCATAGGACAGTCCCTTAATTCGAAATTCAATATTCACTGCATCAAGCTACCTGACCCAAATTTTACACCCACCAATCTGGTCTGTTTTCATTCTGATTCATGAATTGATAAATACAGAATTTGGGAAATTAAAAATTAAAAAACTTCACTCTGCCACATTTCTAGATAATCCTGGTGAACAAACATGTGTATCCCCAGATCCTAATCTCTAACGGGCCTGGTTAGCATACTACTTATCTGTGGAATGTTTTACAGGCAGTCTTCCCTCAGCTAAAATCTAACTGGTGCCACTAGTTTCTCAGCAATAGGAAATCCTTTACATCATCAGTTCTACTCTTCTATATCACAGTTTACAATTGGAGTTCTCTCTGACACATGACATACAATTTACAATCCCCACAAAGTTCAAATGGATTTTTTAGAACTGAGAACAAGACCAGACACCCCTAAAGGTCACCAGGAACTAGGCCTAAAAAAGTCACCCAAAGTTCACCAGACTACTGACTCTACCCCAAGGTCACCAGGAGAGATGATGAATATGCCCCGATCTGTAAAGGGTGGGAGAGAACCCAGTTTTCTGTGATGTCTGAATCTTTGAATAAGGACAAAAGAGGTAGCTCTTGCAGCACTGATTCACTGATGTCCTACTTTCAGTTTTTCTGCTGCATGAGTAGTGGTATTTGTTGTCTGGCCCTGTGTTTTCTGCTGTGCAAGCAGTGGGTTTTGGCTGTTTGTGTCTTTTTGTTTGACTGTATTGTCTGTTGCTGCCAGCTGCCATTTTTTTTTAATTGGGACTGACTGAGGATATGTAACAGCATCCTTCTATCCCCCTTTACTTGATTCTTTCCCGTTTCAGGAGGCTTGAGCCATGTTCCACAGGCTCCAGTGAAAGTGGCAAGGAGACACCATGGGATGGATAAGGTATACTGAGCCCCAGTCTTGGCACCTCTGCAAATGTTCTCTGGCCTCTGGTCTGGCAGAGCTTGGCTGCTGCTTTGGCCTCTGATCTGGTAGAGATAAAAAGATATGTTGCTGCTCCATTCTATGGTCTGGCTGAATGCGGTCACCATTCCAAACTCTTGTGTAGTTGGGTGGAGCCTGATTTGGTGGTAGGCCACCACTAATGGAGCAGGATAGATGGTCAATAGAGAGGCCACTGTTCTGAGTTTTGGTATTTTCCTCTTCCATTCTCTTTGTGCACATTGTACCGGGTACATTCTTTTCTTGTATTGTTCTTTTGTGGTTTTGTTGGTTTTTGATGGTCTCAGTAGGCCAGTGACCAAACAGCTGTGCTTCTTGGTGATTTTGCCTGCCCCATGCTCCCAGCACTACAAGTTGTGGCACCTCTGTTCGCTAGTGGGAGCACACATTTCTACATGGTTAGCTGGGAAGGCTCAGTTGGAGAGGGGTCTGTGTGCAGAAAATCTTGCTGGGCTGGACCTCTTTGCCTCCTTGCTTCTTCTCTGAGGAAAGTTGGTGACCTGAGGTTAGCTCTGTCTTGGAACAATGATTGCCAAATATGCTCTTAGCCAAAATGTATTGTGGTTATTGCTATTGTTATTATTTGGTAAGGGTCCCCTGTAGCCCATCCTGACCTGAAACTAAACAGCTATAAGATGACCTTGAATATCTGCTCCACCTCTTATTAACTGAGCTACACCCCTAATCCCTCAAACTTCTTGTATTGAACCATAGGAGGCTTCAACAAGGAAGTGGACTGAACCTGAAAGAAGGCTTGGCTGCACTGAGTTCCTGCATCTGTGCCAGTGTACTGACACTTTCCAAGAATACCCACCTTGGCACATGATTTATTAGCCTGGCTGCACTTATGAAATTGTTACCTGAGAACTAAGCCAATTCTTTTTCCTTTTTTTAAGATTTATTTTTTATTTATACAGTGTTTTGCCTGCATGTGTGACAGCAGGCCAGAAGAGGGCACCATATTTCATTATAGATGGTCATGAGCCACCATGTGGTTGCTTGGAATTGAACTCAAGACCTTTGGAAGAGCAGTCATTGCTTTTTAACCTCTGAGCTATCTCTCTAGCCCAGCCAATTCTTTTTTAGGCGAGGTCTTTTTTAGGTTGGCAACTAAGGAATTTTGTTAGAAAATCTTAGAAAGCACATGTATGATTGTGATTTGCTTGGGTGGGGATGTAATACCAGGATCACACAACCCACAGAGACCACCAGAAGATGACTTGATGCAAGAGCAAGAGAGCTTATTACAAGAGTGACTGAACTCGGGGCCCAAGGCTCACTGACACAGCAGTAGAGAACTGGGAACTTGAGCCCTGAGTGAGCAGGGTTTTTAAAGGGGAAGACTCTAAGCAGATGGTTTCCATAATAGCAAGCAGGGGATACATGTTTCCATGAGAGAAAGCAGGGGGGTTCATGCCTTGATGTTACAGAATTGGGTAGAAGCCATAAGGGAGGGGTGACCATTTACATAATCACAATTCCCCAGGAGATTGTCTCTATTTTTTACTAAACATTTATTCTGTCATATTTCCTGGAGGCAGTTGCTTGGAGAGCTAACTTTGTATTCTACCAGGTGCATATTTTGTGATATTTCCTGGTACCTGAGTTCAGCTCCTGGTCAAGATGGTGCCTTATTTCAAAATGGAGTCACACATGCTTACTTAAACTCCTCAGAGAACTTCTGTCAATGTGCTATCCAAAGTGCAAAAGGACTTAAGTGAAGGGTGCAGTGGAGGGTGGGGAGAGGGATAGATACTCCCCCCCCCCCAGAAAATGAGCTGATTTACTTAATTACTAGTGCAAGAAAAAAAATAGCTAGAATGTATTTTAAGTTCAAGGTCTAAAAGTGAGGCTGCAGGGGTCCTTTTGGCAATGCTTTTGCAGCATTGCATCCATTCAACTGCAATGTTTGTAAATTCACACTGAGCAATGAAGGAAAGGAATGGGAGGAAAGTGAAGGGGAAGAGAGAGTAGGGGAATGGAGGGGGAGGGAAGGAACATGTTCAAAATCTTCCTGGCAAGAAAACGAAAAGGAAAAAAAAAAATCCTGCTTAACGAATTTCCACCTTTTGTGTGTCCACGAATTCTTAAGTTGTGTTTATGTGTACATCCCTTCATCATATTTACATATATGATGAAAAAGCTTGTTGAATAATGGTGTTTCAATGTCTTCCTTACATTTCAACTGAATTATTTTTGGGCCCTAAATCTACATCTAATTCTTATCAATATTTGGAGGTTTTGCTTGTTTTGAATGTGTTGTTTTATTTTCTTAGTTAATAGTGTGTCCACAGTCCATTACACCAGGGTCATCATACTTGGGTCTCTAGAAAAGTAATGAAAAACCATAAACAGTACTAATAATGTTAGTGAATAAAATGAAAGTAACTTATGTTCTTTTCAGACAGGTCATTTTATGATGAAATCTTTTTTTTTTTTTTTTTTCATGAGGAACAAAATGCCTGTTAAGCTTAGGGTTTGTTTACAGCATGCTCTTGAAAACAAGGTTCAAGATGCATCCTGAATAACATCTAATGATGTACAGAGAGGACACAATCAGCTTTGCGGATATGGTCTCCTAGTGATAAGCATGGCACGATGCAAAGCCCAGAACATTTTCTGAGGACCTGACCTCTCATAAAACCTAATGAATATATAGATTCTTCTCAGAAAATGAACATGTACATAAAACCAATTATGTATAACACATGTATACAGCAAATGCCAGGAGAAGGACCAGGATAAAACTAACACCAAATAAGTAGCACTGTTGTTGTACCTATAATTTCTACTTATCTGTACGGCAGAAACAGGAAGACTGTTAACCCCTGTATTTAAGGCAGAGCATCTGCATAAAGAAAAGCAATGCTTTGCTTCTCCTGTTCCTTTTCTTCCTCCTCCTCTTCCTCCTCTTTCTTTACCTCATATAGTGAAGGAAATGTTCTACCTCTGAGCTGTATTCCTAGCTTCTGTACAAAATAGACAGATACAGATTGTCTTTGCATATGAAAAAAACAGATGCTAAAGCTCACAGAAAGTAACTTGTTATGGGATAGATAAAGAGAACACAGAGAAGGCAAAAGACATAGAGGCTGTACTACTAACAGCAGAAACAGAACAAAGATAAAAAATACTTCAGGAGATGTTTATTACAAATGTCACAATGGCTGGCATTAACAAATAAAATGCTAAGTGCTCCCATCCTCTAGGTGGGAATTCTGTACTACTATCAGATTATGAAAACTTTGTTAATAGCATTTACTGTTTAAAATGTTATTTGTCCTTCCACAGACAGTTACTGTCTGTGAATTAGGCACTCAATACTGTGCTAAGTCCTGAACACACAAAAATAATTCATGCAAACATCATTTTTTCTCTATAAGCTTACAGTCTTGTGGGGTAATCCACCAAAAATAAATCTATAGACCATGCATAGAAATGCATACATCACTATAAATTACACTACGAAACCTAAAAAAAAAAAAAAGCAAGAGGTACTTAACACCCCAAAAGGGATAAAGAATATATATATTCAAAGGCCTAGAGGTAAGAACATTTTATTTCAGTAGGGGAAAAGAAAGAAGGTGAATTTGTTTGCAATATACTAGGGAAGAAGAAAGGAATAATGATAATAATAATAATTGAAGAGAAAGCTAGAGGGACTGAAGAGATGGCTTAGTGATGAAAAATACTTTCTCTGGTGCTGGAGAGATGGCTCAGAGTTTAAGAGCACTGGCTGCTCTTCCAGAGGTCATGTGTTCAATTCCCAGCAACTACGTGGTGGATCACAACCATCTATAATGAAATATAGTGCCCTCTTTTGGCATGCAGGTGTACATGCAAACACAACATTGTATACATAATAAATAATAAATCTTAAAACAAATCACAACAAAACATTCTCTCCTTTTTTTTTTTTTTTTTTTTTCCCGAGTTCCTAGCATGTTCATGGTAGCTGTCAATCTTCTCTAGTTCCTGTTTCAGGGAATTAGATGCCATTAGACCTCCTGGGATATAAGGCACACATGTGGTACACTTAGATTCATACAAGTAAAATACTCTTATCACTGATCTACGCAAAATTTAAAAATACTCCCCTTCAAAAAAGGAGATCAGCAGGCATAGTGGCACCCACTGGATCTCTGTGTGTTTGAGGCCATCCTTGTCTACAGCACGAGTCCAGACCAGCTAAAGCTACACAGGGAAACCCTGTCTTGAAAAGCAAAACAACAACAACAACAAAACAAAGCAAAAAAAAAATACAAAAATAAACAAGATCATAAAGGAAGTATATTGACACATGCCTGTAAATGGAGCATCAGGAAGGTCAGCAATGAACATCCACCTGGACTATATGAAACTTTGTCTCAGAAACAAAATAGCAGCAACAACAACAAAACAGCACAAGAATCCGAGTGTCTGGGATGCTTTTGGACATTGAAATTTTTTATCTTAATTCCTGGCTACATAGGACGCTATTGAGGAGTGTAGTTGTTTGAATGATATGTTTGAAAATATGGTCCCCAGTTGATGGAGCTGTTTTGGAAAAATTAGGAAGTATGCTCTTGTTGAAAAGGTGTGTCACTGTGGGTGGGCTTTGAGTTTTTAAAATCCCAGACAATTCTCAGTTAGCTCTTTGCCTCATACTGGTAGATCAGGATGTAAGCTCTCACCCACTGCTCTCTCTGGTGCTCTGCCTGCCATTCCTGTCTGCCAACATGGTCCCTTCCGTGATAATCATGGACTGAACCTCTGAAACTCTAGGTACCCAAACAAATGTTTCTTCTATAAGCAGCCTTGGTCATGATATCTTAGCACAGTGATAGAAAAGTAACTAAGACAAGGGGTTTGAAAACAGGGTAGAAATGCTTTGAGGTACACTTATCTCAAAGATCCTTTTGTCCTGTAAAATTAATAGTAAAATTCTGGCCTCAAAGCAACCCGACCCAGAAGGCAGAACCTACTCGGCTGGGGCGAGAAGCAGCACAGGCGCAGTGCACGCCTCCATTGTCAAGTATGACGTAAGCGCCATTGCTATGGCTATAGACGCTGAAGGGAAAACGTTGAGCTCCTCCTGGGCCTGGTGGGCGGTGGCAGCGAGGGTTGGCGACAGGAACCCTCTTCCCTGCCGCGGTGGCGGGGGTCGTGGCACACCTACTGGAGTACTGAGTGGTAGGCTGAGTCCAGGAGAAGCCAGGTAAGGCTGTGGGGCAGGAGCCGCCTGGGATGCGGCTCCGCCTCCGCCCACGCAGGCTCTGCCTCCGCCCACGCAGGCTCCGCCTCCATCCCTGGCTCCTTTTCCGCTCACCCAGGCTCCGCCTCCGCCACCGGGCTTCGCCTACAACCCTTGACTCCGCCTCCGCCCCGGGCTCCTCCCCCGTCTCCGCCCTGGGCTATGCCTCCTTCTCGGGCTCCTCCCCCGCCTTTGCTTCTGGGCTCCACCTCTGCACACAGCAGCCATCCAGTGGGCTGGGCCTGTTCTGGCAGCTGGGAGGCGCGGAGGAGAGGGTTGGGTCCGGTGGTGGAGGAGTTGCAGGTCCACAGGTGTTGGCCATCCTGGAGCGGCCGAGCTGGCTGGCTGTGGGCGTGCGTGAGGGACCCGCTGGATTGGGGTCGCAGGGCGAGGCCAGGGCGGTACAACCGTGGGTTGGCGGGCTGGGGAGGTCATGAGAGCCTGCCGGCGTTCAAACAAGAGCTTCTGTGCTGGCGGCTGGTACCCAGGAATGCGCCCTCTGGCTGCAGGGGTTGGGAGGACAGGAACACACTGTGTGTAGTTCCTAGTGATACACTTGTGCCTTGCATCCTGAGGAAGAGTGATGCTAGGGCCAATCCTCCTGAAAAGGAAGTACAGAGAGTCAGGGGCTGCCACCTGCCTGCCCTGGGGCTCGTGGGGTGGGGGAGCTTGGACATCCGGGTCAAAAGAAAGGAGGGTACTTGGAAAGGCCACAGGATCCGTGCACATTTCTAGGAACCTTTTTTTCAGGACGTATATGCCGGCATTCCAGAATGAAATGATTCTTCTTAAGTAAAGACAGCCAGCCTCTTGGGTAAAGAGAGCCAGCGCTCTCTGTCACTCAGCTTTCACGAGTTTTGATTGTTCCCTTTATTTGTCCGAGAATTCTTCATAAGGAACAGTTTGGCAGATACATTGCTGTTTATACGTTGATGGACTTGCACAACCAGGAGTATACAGGGTTCATGCAGGCTTATTTTCTTATTTTTATCTTTTTGTGTTTTTATGGCTAGATAAACAGGATGTAATAACAAGGTTACTGGAGAGCTGGGAAAGCTCTTTTATTTCAGGTTTATTCCAGTTTTACACTTGCAAGGAATTTTAGCTGCCAGCCCAGCAGCCCCTTGTCTCGGGAGGTACTTAGGTTGTGTTTGGATGATTGTTAGTCGTTGGTAGCACTAGTGTACTAATGTTCTACTCATCTCTTTTTTATTATTTATTCATCCCTAAGAAATTGTTCAAGAGAAGGGACCCTACACATTTTTTCTCACTATTACCTAATTGAGGTCATTTAAGAGAATCGCTTGAAGATCGGTAGGATGGCTTAGCAGATAAAGGCTCTTGCTGGGCAAGCCTGGAGACCTGAGTTTGATCCCTGAATTCCTGAAAAGGTGGAAGGGAAAAATGATTGCACAGAGTTGTCATCTGACTTTCCCATGTGCTCACTAGTATTCATCCTTTACCCACATCATGAACACCCACCTCCCCACACATACACAATAAAAAAGAAGACTGTGGGCTGTATTTAGAGAATCTTCTTGCTGCTCCAAAATGTCATGTCATTTCATTTTTCAGTCTCTTACAGACATAGTCTTACCCAGATTGCCAGTGTGGAGAATCAGCTTTGTTTTTAATCTTGTTCAGTTTGTAGTTACATTGTTCTTCTCCTTACAACAATTTTATTTAGTTTGGTTTTTTGACACAAATTCTCTCTACAAAGACCTGGTTGTCCTGGGCTTCCCTATGTAGATTAGGCTGGCCTTGCACCTCCAGAGATCTGCCTTCCTCTGCCTCCCAAGTGCTGGTGTTAAAAACCATGTCCAGTTTCCCCCACAACAATTTTGAAATAATAACAAACTTGAAGATAGTTCCAAGTATGTACAGTTAATTGCTGTTTTACTTTGGACATTTTGAGAGGGTGCTGCTGACCTTATGCCCTGTCACTTGGAATAGTTTAGTGTCAATTTTATACAAACAAGAATGCTGTCCTACATAATGACAGTGCAGTTATCAATATAGGGAATTTATGCTGATGTATTATTCCATTTAATTTGGGTTTTGTTGAATATGTTATTACTCACATAAATATTGAAAGAAGTTGGTTCATTTGAGTGTTGCATTGTTTCTTTATTTTCTTTAGTCTCTTTCAATATGGAACAGTTCCCTCATCTTTTTCATGATCTTGTCACTTTTGATGACTACGGGTCAGTTACATTTTTCTTTTTTAATTAAATTTTTATTTTTATATTAATTACAGTTTCTTTACTTTGCATCCAAGCTGTAGCCCCCTTTTTCTTCCCTTCCAATCCCACCCTCCCTCTCTCATCTTCTCCTATGCCCCTCTCCAAGTCCACATATAGGGGAGGCCCTCCTTTCCTTCGATCTGATCCTTGCATATCTAGTCTCACCGAACTGGCTGCATTCTTCATTAATTTATTTATTTGTTCCTTTTACATCCCCCTCACATCTGCACTCCCTCCTCTCCTTTCAGTTCCACCCTCCCACCCACTTTCCCTATAATCCCTCCACCAAACAACCTATCTTGGCATATCAAGGTACATTAGGATTAAGTACCTCCTCTTTCATTGAGGCAAGACAAGGCAGCCCTGCTAGGGAAACGAGATCCAGATGAAGGCAACAGAGTTCCAAGCCAGAGACAGCCCCTGCTCTAGTTGTTAGGGGACCCACTTGAGGACAAGCAGCCCATCAGTTTCATATGTGAAGGGGGGCTAGGAATAGTCCAGGCATGTTCTTTTGTTGGTGGTTCAGTCTTTAGAAGGCCCCATGGTCCCAGGTGAGCTGGTTATGTAGGTATTTTTTTCGGTGTCCTATCCCTTCAGCTCTCTCAATTCTCCCTCTAATTCTTCCACAAGACTCCCTGAGTTCTGCCTAACATTTGTTTGGCTGTGAATCTCTCCAACTTTTTCCATTATCTGCTGGATGAAGCCTCTCAGATGACAGTTATGCTGGTCTTCTGTCTACAGGCATAACAGAATATTATTAATAATGTGAGAAGTTGGGTCTTTCCCATTGATTGGTTGTCAAGTTGTGCCAGTCATTGGTTGGCCATTTCCTCAATCTCTGTGCCATCTTTTATCCCTGCATATATTGTAGGTGGTAAATTTTAAGTGAGGGTTTTGTGAGTTGGTTGGTGTCCCCCTCCCTCCTCTAGCTACAGGATGTGTCTACTTCAGTCTCAATATCCCTGCTGCTAGGAGTCTTAGCCAGGGTCACCCCCATATCTTCTCTAGAATTCCAGGTCTTCATCTTGCTTCAGAAATGCCCCAACACCAATTTCACTTCTCTCCTAGCCCTCACCTTTATCCCCACTTTACCCACATTTGAACCCCCTCCTGCTCCTCTCTTCACCCCCTCTATTACCCACTTCCTTTCTTCCTTTCCCCCTCGACTTCCCATGTCTGTGATGTCTATTTTATTTCCCCTCTTTTGAACCCTCCATGTTACTCAGTGTTTTGGTTGTAGCATGCTTATTCTGTACTATATTGCTAATATCCCAGGTTAGTTATTTTTGTAGACTGTTTCTCGGCTCTCTTTCCTCTCATGGAACAATACATATACTTAGGCAAGGGTATCACAACAGTGGCACACATTGTCTTGTCAGGTGGTACATAATTTCACTTTGATTATTTGTAATCAGTATCTGCAAGGCTTCTCTGCTACAGAGTTAATTTCTGCACCCCTATGAGTACCTTGACACTCTATGTGTTGGTTCTCATCAGAATGTTAATGCATTTACCACACTTACATCAGTATGGATTCATGATTCATGTGTCTTCTGTAGTAGACTGTATTGTTGTTTGTTTCAGTCTGCTGGGGCTACTGTGACAAATGATTTATAAACAAAGGCTTTACTTTTCACAGTTGTCAACTCTGGAAAGTCTAAAGTTAAAATATGAGGTCTAGTTGGGGGCATGCTTTTCTACAGTCCTGTTCTTGCTTTAACATCAGTGGCCTAAAGGGCGACATAACTTTATAGGATCTCTTTAATAAGGTTATGAATCTATTCATAAGGACTTCACCTCTAAGACATGAGTACCTTCCAAAGATCTCATGCAGTTATGTTACTTTTGGTCTTAGGACTTCAATATAAAAATTTTGGGAGGACATAGATATTCAGACCATTCATTTTATATTTAAATTGTTTTGTCATGGGACCAAAGAGAGCTCATACATCTGGCTTCAGTGTCTTTTTTTTTAAAAGTTATTATTATTATTATTATTATTATTATTATTATCATTATTATTATTTATACAGTGTTCTGTCTGCATGTATGCCTGCAGGCCAGAAGAGGGTAGCAGATATAGATAGTTGTGAGCCACCATGTGGTTGTTGGGAATTCAACTCAGGAACTTTGGAAGACCAGCCAGTGCTCTTAACCTCTGAGCCATCTCTCCATCCCCTTCTGTGTCTTTTTGACATGTCCCATTTCCATAATTTTTGAGCATCATTACTTTTTGACCTAAGGTATTCCTGGCATACAAGCACACCCATTTCTTCTCCTCTGACATGGGGCTGCTTACACAATAGGCCAAGTGCGACCCTGTAATCAACTATTCCTCTAGGGATCCCTGCTTTCTCCCAGTAGAGGCTAATTTCTCATGACTAGCATCATTACTACTGTTGAGTTACAAGTATTCCCAAGTTCTCTTCATGTGGAGCTAGAGGAGATATTTATCCATACTTTCACATATATCTATATGTCTCTGTATATTGAAAACAGTGAACTAAGTCAGTACTTCTGACTTCAGCCCAGAAATCTAGCATTTGCATTTTTCATGTTGTAATGGTCTTCCCAAACAGTGAGAAGTCAGGGTTTGCACACACACACACACACACACACACACACACAGAAACACCTTGTTTATTTTTATTTTTTTGCAGTTGTTTATAGCAACTCAATATCTCTGTCTCTACTGATGCTATTTCTTCATTTCATATACTCCTCCCTCATTTCCAGCCCTGTTGTATCTAAAAGCCCATGTGAGGATGCCACCATACAAGGTCTGCCCAACTTGCTTGTGCTCTGATGTACTTGTGCTTATGATGGATTCTGTGGACACACTTCTCTTTCTGCTCATGTTTTGACCTCATACTTAGACAATTTCACACTGACTCCCTTTGCATCTTAATGCTCCAGGCAAGTTTGTTCCTCCAGCTTTGATCCACAGTTTCTGATACACTGTGTTTGGCTTTGGCCATTCTCTGACCACATGAATTCTTCCATTTCCCAAGCTTGCTTGAAATTTTGCAAATACCATCTCTATCCTGTGGCTATTATGACTATTCTCCCACGCTGAACAAAGGGAAGATTTTTTCTTTCCTTTTGTTTTTTTAAATGAAACTCAGAATGTTGCATAGATCATAATCTATAGAATGAAATGTATACTTTTTCTGTTATATTTTTGTGTAATTTATGTAGTTTATTCCAGCATAATTTATGAGCAAAAAAAATAGGCAAACAGTTCAGTGGTTTTAAGCAATTATATACACTAGTATGATTACTACCACAGTCAAGAACATTTTCTTCTCTATAAAAAGTCCTCTTATAAAGCTGGGCATGCCTGTAATCCCAGCACTCAGGGATGCAGAGGCAATTGAATCTCTGTAAATTGAAAACCAGCCTGGTTTTCAAAGAGATGATAGTCAAGGCTACACAGAAAAATCCTGTCTTGAAAAACAAAAGTCCTCTTATGCTCTTTTGCAATCTGTTTTCTCCTGAAAACAGATCTCTGGCTGTTTGCAGAGTGGCATATAAATCAAACCAGACCGTTTTTTTAATGTTTGGCTTATTTTCCACTTAGATTCATACACTGAGACCTATCCATTTTGTATAATTGTACCATTGCACTGTTCCTCTTTCCCTTTGTTGCTGAGTATTGCACTCAGGGACTCACTCATGCTAAGCATGTACTCTACCACTAAGCTATACTAATTGTTGTCCCTTCCCTTCTATTGCCTTCCCTCCCCTCCCCTCCCCACCTTTCCCTTCCCCTCCTTCAGTACTCTTAATCCCTAAACTATCTCCAGCAATCTTTAAATTTTTAACAGATATAATCATGTTATTATGTCTGGATTAGTTGAATATAAATGAAATGAAGAATACAATGTTTCAAAAGTGTTCTAAGGAGGTAATGGTGTGTATTCCCAGCCTTTCTTTTAGCTGAGACTGGAGATTGGCTGGGAGGTGGTGGCTCATCTTTAATCCCAAAATTTGGGAGGCAAGGCAGAGGCATTTGGATCTCTGCATTAAAGGCCATCCTGGTCTATAGATCTAGTTCCAGGACAGCCAGGAAACCTACACAGAGAAACCCAATCCAAGCAAGCAAGCAAGCAAAGGACTGGAGATGTAGCAGCCATCTTGGGTAAAAGTAACAGAGCAAAGAGCTAGAAGGATTCTAGATAACTAATGACTGACATTAGGGTTGCCATAGCAGATCTAGATAGCTGCTCTTTGTTTTGTTTTTCTTTGTTTTTAACATGATAAATAATAACATTACATGTTTAAAGAACTATAAATCTGAGTTTTTAGTTTCATGCTGGCAAAACAGGTACAAGGTGACAGGATGGGTTATCAGGATCCAGGGACATAGATAGTGAAGGAATGTTTTTCAGTGTCATGTGTAACCAATTGAGGGCATCATTGAGAGCAGCAGTTGTTGAAGAACTTTGTGGTTGAATGTACAGATGATCTACTTATTTGCAATGTACAGATAAGAAGGAGACTGTAAAGTCTCCCTCCTTCCTGTGGCCTCTTGTATTTACCTCCATCATTGAACAGCAAATCATGAATTGCAAGTTTACTCTAATGAATGATGTACTCTTTTGAGTATTTATACAGTTTTTTTCTTTTTCAGTTTTTGGTTGTTGTTTGTTTGTTTGTTTTTCCAAGATAGGGTTTCTCTGTGTAGCCCTGACTATCCTGGAACTTCCTCTGTAAATCAAGAACGTTTTCAAACTCAGAGATCTGCCTGTCTCTGCCTCCTGAGCGCTGCTGAGATTAAAGGTGTGTGCTATCACTGCTTGGCATAAAGGATCATTTTAACTGACTTTTCTTATTTGATTGTTGTTTTACTAACCAAATTGCAGAATATTGGTAGAAGAAATGATCAGAATTGAGGTTAGCTGATTAAACAGCCCCCATGTAAGAAATCTCATTGTAACAGGTATGAACATATGTTTGGAAAACTTTGAATGTGTTTTATTAAAACTTAAAAAGACCAGTTCCATGTACTAGTGTGGTCTGGCTTTTCACTTTTCTTTCTTCCTTCCTTCTTTCCTTCCTTCCTTCCTTCCTTTCTTCCTTCCTTCCTTCCTTCCTTCCTTCCTTCCTTCCTTCCTTCCTTCCTTTTGAGACAGGATCTCTGCAGCCTAGTGTGGCCTGTAATTCACTAGGTAGTTGCCACCAGTACTTGCAAATATTACATTTTAAGAGGAAAATACAAAGGAAGTATTTTTTTTTGACACAGGATTGATCTTTGTAGCTTGGCTATCCTGGACTAATTTTGTAGACCAGGCTGGCCTGGAAATCACAAAGATCCACCTGCCTCTGCCTCCCTGAGTTGCTGGAATTGTAGGCTTGTGCCAAGATGCCCAAATACAAATCTTTATTTTTTTAAAAACATTTTATCTTCCTCTTTCAGTTTATTTCATTTTCACTTTTTATATTTTAAATTTTTTAAATAGGGTTTCTCTGTGTAGTCTTAGTTGTCTCATAACTCAGATCTACTGGCTTCTGCCTCCCAAATTCTGGAACTAAAGGTGTTGGCCATCACCATCAGGCTTAAATCTGTTTCTTAATGACATATTACATACTAGTTACAAGTTAGTTTTCTAGCATAGGGGCTGCTATAACAAAGTATCATAAATGTGGAGGCTTAAAACAACAGGTGGTTATTCTTGCATAATTTTGGTTGGTTGCTTTGAAAGTTACTTGTCAGGAGGTAACTTCCTTTGAGGGCTTCTGGGGAAGAATATTTATCTCTTCTAGTTTCTGGTGGTCCCCCTTGTTCTACCATTTATGGCACCATAATTATATTTTTGTCCTCTCTTCATGTGGTTTTCTTTGTTTAAATATTTTTCATTTTTTCATAAAAACAATTTCTTTGTTCAGCCTGGTGGTACATGTCTATAATCCCAGCTATTTGGGGGACAAATGCTGGAAAATGCCAAGTCCAAGGCTTTTGTGAGTTACAGAATGAGTTCAAGGCCTGAATGGGAAACTTAATCTCAAACAAAAAATAAAATGTAGAAAAATGTCTGTGGTCATAGCTCAGTATAGTGAAGCACTTGCCTAGTGAGGCTCCAGGTTCAATTCTCAATCCTGGGTGTTGGAGAGTATTAGGAGGCCTTGTTTTGCCTTGTTATTTCCTTTTCTTTCTTCTTTTTCTCCCTTCTTCCCTTCTTTTTTTTCCCTGTACTAGGGACTGTGCCTAGAAAACACAATTTTTTTCTCTCTTTCCGCTCCTTCTCTTGCTCCCTCTCTTTCCTTCCCCCTCTTACTTCCCTACCAGACTGAGCTATATGCCCAGCCCTGTTTTTTTTTTTTCTATAGTCAAAGAATGTTATAATGGCTAACTCAAACTGTTGACTCACCTGAGAGGAAGAAACCTTAAATAAAATTTGGCTTCCATCAGATTGCCATAGGGGCAATCGCTAATTGATGTAGGAGGGCCCAGTCCATTGTGGAAGTGCCTTCCTCCAGGTGGATGGTACCATTCCTGCAGGTGGGCCTGGGTTGTATAAAAAAGGTAACTGAGCAAGCCAATGAGTATTGTTCCTTCATGGTTTCTGCCTCAGTCCCTGCTTTGAGTTTTTGCCATGTCTTCCCTTTCCAAAGTTGCTCTGATCAGTGTTTATCACAGCAACAGAGAAACAAACCAGGACAATGGTTAAATCATAGAAAAACAGGGAATAAAGTTCCATAAGTAAAGCAGGTTTTAGTTTCATAAGGTGTACATTCTACCTTAGGAAAGGAAAGCACAGAACTTAATCTAATATTCAGTATTTCCAAAAAATGGAATAATTTTTCTTTGTATTCTGTAAGTAAAATTAGTAGAAATAGGTATCATGTCCACCAGAATTAGCTTTTGGAAAGCTGTAAACACTGTGTTTTAGTGTTGAAGTCTAAGGAATCACTGCTAAAGACTTTCAAAGCCTTGTCATTCCTTTTCAGCTACAAGTACTAATCAGGAAAATGTACTAATTGGGAAAATGTGGCTTTACTGGAAAACAGGTTAATGCCTTCGATTGCAGTTTGGTTGCCTAGTCTCCTTTTTTTTCTCTCTTAGCAAGTTGTATGACTTGTTCACTGTTTACTTGTGATAATGAGGTTTGAAGCTATTGAAGACATTTTTAAAGGACTCAAATACATTGTATGAGTAGTTAATAATGGTTGATAAGTAATCCTCATCTGGGACATATCTGTCCTTCTAAGGAGTCAAGATTACACACTCTGAATTTTTTAGAATTCTTGCCTTGTTGTTCTTTTATTTTCACATGGACCTTTAACAGTTTAAAAGAATTAGGAATTCATAACCTTTGCAGATGAATATAAATTTCATGATGCTTTTTTTTACATTATTGTTTATTACTATCATTTATTACAATTTATTCAAATTGTACTGTGGAAGTATCCCCCTCCCTCATATCCAATCAATCACACCCTCCTTCCCTCTTCTGCCCCTAAGACCCTCCCCTTGTCTACTGATATTCAAGGTCCCAATCCCCTTCTATTTGAACCTAGCCTATCACAATATTTTATACCAGTATTCTTCCTATTGTTGCACACATATTATTACAGTTATCTATCCTTCTCTCTAACATCTATCATCTGTTTATCATCTATATTATATATCTATTACACACACACACACACACACACACACACACACACACACATAAGGTTGTGAAAATGTTATTTCTTCCAAAATCATGTGTTTCAAAAATTGATCAAAAAGAGTGATTTAAAGTAAAAAGTTTGAAGGAAATGAAATGCATGTGTCACTTTGTCAGTTATGGCCTGAGCCTTGGAATGTTGCCATCACAGTGGTTTCTCCCCCTGACTACTACAGAATGTTTACACTTCAGTGGTTTGCATACAGACTGCTGTAGCAATTTTTGGTTAGCACCAACAAAGAAAGGGAGAATTTCATGCTCAATGAGAGTTTCTCTATTCCAGGCTCCACTGTGAAGGTATTTTAAAATGACTATTATTATTCTCTTGATAGACTAGTGGTTTCAGGAAGTGTTCAGTCTTTTTTTTTTTTTCAATGCAGTTTATTCAGGGACCTTGAACAATCATCTGACCCTGGGGAAAGCCAGCCCACTTTAAATAGCCTCTGGGTAGCCAACCTCAGCATGCCACGTGGGCAATGCAGATAGGTCCACATACATGGAAGCAAGCCAGATCCTCAGCCTTAGCCAAATGTGGAGTTGTTTGTGACAGAGAGCACTCACCATCGGGAAGGTGGAAGGCGGAAACCAGCTCCATCTTTAAGGCGCGGCATTTCGCAGCTCTCTACAGTTCCCCCTTTTTGTTTTGGACGCATCAGACAAGAGTAGAGGTCTGATCTCTGATATTAGAAATAAATTGGGACTTTGTACTGATGTTCATTTAGGTGTCATCCACCCAAAGAGCATCAGACCCGTCCGATACCTTTTTCTCAGAGGCGGAACCTGGGGCATCAACCCGCATGCAATCAGACATGCTCTTCTCTGGGTCCAAGGCGGCTGACCCTGAGTGAAGTGCTTAGCCTCGCATCCTGTGCATAACATTTTGGCTTTTTATGGTAGCCAACCATGCTTGGGGAGACTGTCCTGCTTCAATGGCTGTAAAGGTCTGAATGGTCATGGCTGCATTACGCTGTTGTGAGACTCTAATCTTGCATATATACCACAGGCAAACCAAGGTGACCAACACCAGAAGGCCTGCTAACGCTCCCATGCCCGCCCCTTCCTTCAGATGATTCATGGCTGCAGCAATCCATGATGATAATCCTGTGGCTAGTCCTGTGTCCACTCTGGTAGAATTTACCATGACAATGGCCACTCTCAGCTGCTCCATCGTAGTATCAAATTCTCCAGTCCAATTACCTAAAATATAGCTTGACAATTGTTTAGACAGATTTGCAGCACAGGGAAAATTCTCATGTTGTATGCTAGTGACACAAAGTCCAGCCAAGTTGAGCTATTTGCCATAGGGTAACAATTTGCTCCTGCATGAGGTCAAACCTCTGATTGAACACCATCAAACCTCCTTTTAGTTGAGCATTAATTCCTTTTTGTACATCTAAGGCATGAGCTACATTGGCTAAAAGGTTATTGAGGGTCTGAGCAGTCTCCCCAGTATGACTCATGGCTAATGCCGTGGTGGTAGCTCCAACAGCCGCCAATGAGATGGCAGTAACAATGGTGGCTGTAGTTCCGAGATCCCTTTTCTGTCTGAAGAGAGTCATAGTGTGAGGGCATCAACGGGCACAGGCACCCAGCGAGGCATGTGAGTAACCAGCTAGTAAATTTACTAGCATTACAGCATTGGGCAAAAAAGCAAGTATCATCACCACAATTACTTGGCTCTATCTGGCTAATAATGAATAAAAATGGGGGATGTAAACAAACAGGTGTGGGCTTATAGGAAATATTATGAGAAGCCTTAACCCCCTCGTTGGAACATCCTGCATCAGTTCTAGAACTAGCAGTGGTGGTGTCCGAGGTCTGAGTAGGTTCAGGAGACCATTGTCCCCAGGGGCGAGACGTGCTCCATGTAAATTGACTAACTCCATGTTTTCCTCCACTTTTGAAAGTCACTTAAGGTTCTTAAATTATTTTTCCCTTTTTTAAAATTTTCATCAATTATACTTTATTCATTCTGCATCCCCCCATAAGCCACTCCCTCCTTCCCTTCCAATCCCACCTCCCTCCTTATGCTCAGGATGTGAGACTAAGCACTGCACTCAGGTTCAGCCACTTTTGACCCAGAGAAGAGCATGTCTTATTGCCTGCGGGTTGATGCCCCAGGTCCCGCCTCTGAGAAAAAGGTATCAGACAGGTCTGATGCTCTTTGGGTGGATGACACCTAAATGAACATCGGTACAAAATCCCAATTTATTTCTAATATCAGAGATCAGACCTCTACTCTTGCCCGATGCGTCTAAAACAAAAAGGGGGAACTGTAGAAAGCTGTGTAATGCCACGCCTTAAAGATGGAGCTGGTTTCTGCCTTCTACCTTCCAGAAGGTGAGTGCTCTCTGTCACAAACAACTCCATATTTGGCTAAGGCTGAGGATCTGGCTTGCTTCCCTGTATGTGGACCTATCTCCATTGCCCATGTGGCACGCTGGAGTTGGCTACCCAGAGGCTATTTAAGCTGTGGGCTGGCTTTCCCCAGGGTCAGAAGATTGTTCAAGGTTCCTGAATAAACTTCATTGAGAAGAAAAAAAAAAGGTAATAAATAAGGTAATAAAAAAATCTAAATGAAATGGAATATTTTCTTGATAGATTCCACTTAGCAAAGTTGAATCTGGATCAGGTAAATAAATAAATGGTCCTATATCCTCTAATGAAATAGAAGCAGCCATGAAAAGTCTCACTGCCAAGAAAAGCCCCAGGACTGATGGTTTAAACACAGAATTCTACCAGACCTTCAAAGAAGAGGTAACGCTAATACTCTTCAGATTATTTCACAAAAAAAGAAAAAGAGGGAACATTAAAAAAACTCATTCTATGAGGCTACAGTCACCTTGCTACCTAAACCTCACAAAGATGAACTAAAAGGCAGGGAGACACTAAGAAAGATAATTTCAGAACAATCTCTCTTATGAACATTGATGAATACAAAAATACTCAGTAAAATCCTCGCAAACTGAATCCAAGATAACATCTAAGATATCATCCACTATGACCAAGTAAGCTTCATTTCAGGTATGCAGAGGAGGTTCAATATATGGAAATTCATCTATGTAATCCACCATATAAACAAACTAAAAAAAAAACAAAAAACAAAACACCACATGATCATCCTGTATAGATACCAAAAAGCATTTGATCAAAGCTCCATTAATGTTTAAATTCTTAGCTATATCAAAGATAAATGGTGCATGCATAAACACAGTAAATACAATACACAACAATAATATAGCCAACATCAAATTAAATGGAGAGAAACTTAAATCAATCCCACTGAAATCAGGGACAAGTCAAGGCTTCCTGTTTTCTCCTTATCTCTTCAACATAGTGCTGGAAGTACTACCTAGAGAGGTAAGACAACTAAAGAAGATCAAGGGATACAGATCAGAAAGGAAGAAGTCAAAATATCACTATTCACAGAAGATATTATAGTCTACATGAATGGCCTCAAAAGTTCTACTGGAGAACTCCTACAGCTGATAAACACCTTCAGCAAAGTGGCTGGATACAAAATTACTAAAAAAATGTCTGAAGTCCTCCTGTATACAAAAGACAGGAGGGCTGAGAAAGAAATTAGGGAAACAACAAACTTGCAATAGCCACAAATAATATAAAGTACACTGGCGTAACTTTAACCAAAGAAGTCAAAGATCTGTATGAAAAACTTCATGTCTCTGAAGAAAGAAGCTGAAGAAGATAGAAGATGTAACAATCTCCCATATTCATGCGTCAGTAGGAATAACAACAAAAATGGCCACCCTACCAATAAAAATGTAGAGATTCAATGCAATTCATATCAAAATACCAAGACAATTACTTACAGACCTTGAAAGAACAATTCTCAATATCATATTTAAAAAAAAAAAAGAATAGTTAAAACAACCCAGTACAATAAAGAACTTCTGGATGTTTCTCTATCCCTGATACCAAGTTATACCATAGAGCAACAGTAATAAAAATACCATGGTACCAGCATAGAAACACACTGATGGATCAATGGAATCGAATCAAAGACCTATAAATAAACTCATGCCTACAGACACCTGATTTTTAACAAAGAAGTCAAAACCATGCGATGGAAAAAAGACAGCATCTTCAACAAATGGTTCTTGTCTCACTGGATACCTACGTGTAGAAAATACAAATAAATCCATATCTATCACACTGAACAAAAGTAAAGTCCATGTGGATCAAAGACTTCCACATAAAACTAACACTTTCAATCTGTTAGGAAAGAAGTGAGGAAGAGCCTTGAACACACTGGCACAGGAGACAACTTCCTGAACAAAAGACCAGCAGCACAGGCTCTAAGATCAACAACCAATTAATGGGATCTCATGAAACTGAAAGTCTCTAAATCAAAGGAAATGGTAAACAGAACAATATGATGGCCTACAGACAGGGAAAGGATCTTCACCAACCCTACATCTGACAGAAGGCTAATATCCAGAATATATAAAGAATCCAAGAAATTAAACTCCAATAAACCAAATAAATCCAATTAAAAATTGGGTACAAGGGCAAACAGAAAAAAAATGCTCAACATCCTTAGTCATCTGAGAAGCAAAAAACATAATGACTATGAGATTCCACCACACACCCATCAGAATAACGAATATCAAAAGCTCAAGTTGACAACACATGCTGGAGAGGATGTGAAGAAACAGGGACCCTCCTTCATTGTTGATGGAAATGTAAACTTGTACAACCCTTTTGGAAATGAATCTGGCATTTTCTAAGAAAACTGGGAATAGTGCTACCCCAAGAACCAGCTAGACCACTCCTGGGCATATATTAGAAAGATGCTCAACCATATAACAAGGACCTTTGCGCAACTATGATTATAGCAGCTTTATTCATAATAGCCAGAATCTGGAAACAAGTTAGATGTCCCTCAATGGGGGAATGGATACAGAAATTGTGGTACATTTACACAATGGAATACTACTCAGGTATTAAAAATAAGAAAATCATGAAATTTTCTGGCAAATAGATGGAACTAGAAAAGATCACCCTGAGTGAGGTATCACAGAAGCAGAAATACACGTATGGTATATATTCACTTGTAAGTGGATACTATCCATAAAGTATAGATTGGACATACTAAAATCTACAGACTTTAAAAAGCTAAACTACAAGGAGGAACATAGGAAAGATGCTTAATTCTCATTCAGAAAAGAAAATAAGATAAACACCAGAACCCATAGAAGAGATAGAACAGGATTGGAGCCTTCTACAGATGTACCCTATGTGACTCCATTTAGCAGGTGATTGAAGCAGATGTAGAGACCCAAAGCCAAATTTTGTATAGAGCACAAAATGTCTTATGGAAGAAGTGAGAGATAGAAGGACCCAAAGGAGACAGGAGCCACATAAAGCCATAAAATCTGGGTCCTGGGGTTCTGCAGAGACTGATGCATCAACCAAAGAACATGAGAGGACTTAGAACCAATGCTCAGATGTAGCCCCACAGACAGCTCAGTCTCCATGCGGGAGCCCTAGTAAGGGGAGAAGGACAGTCTCTGAACTCAGTTGCCTGCTTATTGCTCACTTCTCCCTGATGTGGCCACCTAGTAAGCCCACAGAGGAATAGGATACAGGGAGTCCTAATGGGACCTGATAGGCTAGGGTCTGATAGGACCTCCCCTATCAGAGGATTAGGGGAGAGGGATAAGGGAAGAGCGAGGAATGGTGGGACCTAGAGGAGATGAGGGAGGGGACTACAATTGGGATACAAAGTGAATATATTTTAAAAATTAATGAAAAACATGGGTGACAGAAAGAAGCAAAAATAAGGCACAATTGATTGAGAAACACACACACAAAAGTACTCACCATCTTTAATCATAGATCTAGCTAGAAAAAAAAACCTTAGGTAACCAATACCTCAAATGACAAATATTGTACATTTAGTGTCCTTCTTGTCACTATAGTAAAAGAGAATGTAATAGGATGCACACAATATCATTGGAAATCTTTCTCCATGGATTGAACATGGAGTGACTTGTAGAAGTTGAGATGTTGATTTACTTTCTCCCCACAGATCAGCAGGAATGTATCCCTTGCTGAATTCAAGAGTACCCAAACCTTGAGCGAATCCTGTGCCTGCCCGTGGCAGTGGCCTTCCTGTTCTATGAGGATCCTCTGGGCTTGGCCCTGGACTGCATAGCTCTGTGCTTATCCGTTAGAACAGCTACAATTTTTGGGATCTTTCTCAAGCACCATGACTCACCCATCATTAAGTCCAATAACCAAACTATAATAAAATCCCTTAATGTTTTCAAATGAAATTATTTACCCCTACGTTTAGTAAGATTATGTAAAATGTATATCTAACCATAACTAAAGGAGCCATGTAAGAAATGTTATATAGATATAATTTATTTCAGAATAGAAACTACTTCTGAAAACACATTTTAGTAAGTTATGCATGCTACTTTTTAATTTGTGGACCATATAAATATTCAAATTTTAATTACATGATAGTAACTGTGATAAATGATACAGGTACTATATATTTTCTCCTTAGTATTTTATTTTTCTGGAGGAAACAGGAACTAGGTGAGCAGTTGATGTCTTCTTTTGGACAGGCAAAAAACTGTATCTCTGGCAAAAGAGCTTGCAAAATTGTAAATCCACAGTGGAAATCAGTGTGCAGAATTCTCAAAATGATAAAATTAAATCTATCATATAAGCAACTTATAACTTTTCTTGACATACAAACAATGGACTTAACATACTCCATCAAAAATATTTTCTCAACCATGCTCGTTGCTGTGAAATGGTATTCACATAAATAGATAGAAATATAAATGATGATATTTACTTAGGTAACTCAGATCCAGAAAACAGATATCACATGCCCTATCTACTCTGAAGCATGTAGCTCTAGATCTTCAGTTGGGAGTATTCACCCTACTGTGAAAGAAAAGATTGTCATGAAAGACTGGAGACCAGCCCCAGCAGTTGATAGTTTCCAGAGAGGAGGGAAGGATAAGGTGGGACAGAAATGAGTCAGACATGGTTGTCCAAAGAAACTTAGACTCTTGACTGCCTGGCAGTCAGAGTACTTCTTTAGACAGAGTTCAATAATCAAAGATAGATTCACATTGTTCTAAAACATAGATGATATCCTTCTTGTCCCCAGACAGGAGTTTTAACTGTCTTTTGGTCATAAATTTAGTCATCACTGATAAACCTTATCGTTTACTATCATTTTTCTTCATCAGTCCCATAACCTGACATTTTTGAGAATCTGGAGGCATATTTGCCACAGCCTGAAAGTCCATTCTCAAGTTGGAAGCATTCTCAGATTCAATGGCAATAGATAGAAAATATTCAAGCCAGCTTGGGCATATTGCTTTGTCCCAAGAAGTATATTATCATATTTTAATGGACAGCCTCAAGAAAAACAATTTAGGCCAAAGCAGCAACAGTTATTATTAAATTCCTGGCATAATGCATTGTCTATACCTCATATCTTTGTAGAATTTATTTATGTGCTAAATCTAAGTATTCTTTCATTATTTTGGTCATACAACACCACAGTGATACTGTGCAAGCTGATATTTCTAGGAAAAGGAAGTCCTAATACCTCACTTTTAAAATCATTTTTTACAAAACATTCTTTTCCATCATTATGGAGCCTAGTGTAATGCGAAGATGTCTCCAGATATTTATTTTCAGCTCTATCTAGTCATTGAGGAGCATACCATTTGTAGCTCCTAATCTTATATGCCAAGTAATCATCTGAGGATACAGCAGTATGAGGTATTTAATCTCAAATTCTGTCAACCCTCCTTGCACTACAAACTTTGTTTGCCTTTTAATAATATGTTGTTCTGATTATTTCCTTCTTGAGGAAGCACAGGGGTCGATTTTGCAATACTATCTTGGAGCTGAAGTCTCATAAGGAGTTATCTGCCATTTTTATGTGAATTACAACTTCCATGAGGAAGACATTCATGTAGGGCCAAATAATTGATATTTCCCCTAAAAATGAGAGTAGCAGTATGCTCAGGATTTTTCTGGGGTAGCTTAGAAGCAGTATCACAGAGTGAAGGCATAAATGATTCATTAAAAAAATTTCCCATTGCTCCAATGTCCCCAGGTTGTACATGTATTGAAAACCCTCTAAGCATGTAGCAAGTGGAGATCAAGACCAAGCCTGAAAGATAGCATGAAAGCTATTGTAACATGCAGCTCAGCTATGCTGGATCTTTGTCAAATATCTGTGCTGACTTCAAGACTTTAACTGTATATAAACTTTGGTGAGGTTTTAATCCATTTGGAGGTGACTTTTGAGTGAAAATAAGCATCTATTTCCATGTTTCTACATATAGGCATCTAGTTTGGTCAGCATCATTGGTGAAGATTTTATGTTTTTCCAGTGTGTATTTCTATTTTTGTTATAGTACTAGTGTATTTACATAATCAAATATTACTCAGACATTTAAATAATCAAATCATGAAACGTGAAGGTAAATGCACATTTGCAAGTAACTGAGAGTAAGAGAACCTAGACCCCAAAAGAGAAATAGGGTATGTATTTGTTTTACATATATATTAGTTGCAAGATATATGATATGCAAGCAACTGAACATAATACTGCAGGGGATACATACAGATTAAGAACTGGAGGTTAGGGGAGCCAGAGATTTCTCCATAGGAATGGGAAATAAAATACTTGGTAAAAATGGAAGGTGGGCTAAAAAGAAAGAATTGAAGGGGATTGGGAAAGGAAGAGGACAATGAAAAGGTAACATGAAAAAAGACGGGTAAAATTAAGGGTCATTTATTTGGTACAGTGGAAACCTAATGCAATAGAAACTTTGAAAATATATAATATAAATAAATGAAATCACCACACAAGGAGAAAGTCCCAACTGGAAATCTCTTGGCACTAAATTAAGCATCCAGTACTGGTAATAGTTTATATTTAACTGAGGTATTGGCCAAAGTAGTGTGATTGTAATGCCAAAACATTACAGGCTTTTGCCAAGACTATAGGCTGCTCTCCATAAATTGACTGAAATGCAGTATTGCTGGAGACAACACTTACACCTGCATGGAACATAGATAAATAGAGCTTGTGCCTACATAGAACCTTCACACTTACATTCTAGCAACTTTGATATGGGAAGTACTCTGCAACTACAAGAGGAGAAATATAAACACTAACCCAGCTACCAACCTTTTCAACTTTAACAATGTTCTACCTGTAAGACATATTAGTGTGAGTTGTAGGAGTAAATACCAATCTATAGTTTGACTTAAGGCCCACTTCATATGATGCAATCCACACCTGACACCGGATTATTGATCAAGAAAAATAAATTACATGGCCCAAGGTTCTAGGAAAAAAGCAAATACTACGTTCTACTAAAAGTAATAAAATGACCATTGACACCATTCTGCTATACTCATAGACCAGTGCCTTTTTCAGCCATCATCAAAAATGTCATCCTGCATCTGATGGAGACAAATTCAGAGGCCCATAGAGAAAATAGACCGTCAGTGAGAGACCTCAGAATATGCCCTCCAGCCTCTCTTCAGTAATTCAGCCAGAAGAGTGTAAGAGCCAGAAAGGAAAGGATAGAGATATCAAAGAACAAATCACTACAAATTAAGAATTCACCAAATTAAGACTGAAGAATATATAAGCTGCAAGAGACTGAGGTCAGCATGCACAAATGAGAAGTATTGCTGTCCCATAGCCCTATCTCTAATTGATAATTACTTGCAAATGAAAATGTAGTTTTCTCCAAGGGACACTCATTTTATCCAAGGGACTACTCTTAATTGTACTTTTAAGCATACATTCCAAAGGTAGATGACCAAAAATTTCACTCACTGGCATGTTTGTATTTTCATGTCCTGTAATTCTGGCATGCATTTTAAAAAATGTTATCATGGTTCTCATTTTAATTTGCTGAAGATTTTTTTCTAGTTTTAAAAGCTACATGTCCCCTGTTGTGTACTACTGTTTCAAGTTTAATATTTTATGAGATTCCTGCATGTGTAAACAAGTCTACATCTTTTCCCCCTTGAGCTCTTTTTCTTTTGTTTGTTTTCTCTAATAAGATGTGATTGTTTTTGTCTTTTTCTGTTTTATTTTTTTATTATACATTATAGCCCTTCTTGTTTTATATGAGGGTGAATTTAGACAGGATGGAAGGAAAGGTGAGAAAGAGTTGCCAGGATTAGAGGAAGGGAAAACTTTAATCAGGATGAATATACAAGTAAAACTGTCTATTTTGAAAAAGAAAAAAGGAGAGAAGAAGATAAGGAGGAAAAAAAGAAAAAAAAGGAGGAGGAAGAAGAAAAAAAGAGAAGCAGGAAGAAGAAAGAAAGAGGAGATGGAGATGAAGATGATGAAGAAGAAGAAAAACAACAATAACAACAACTGGTTAATTTTGTCAAAACAAATGTTAAATAGCCAGGCACAAAAGATCCAGAAAATCTAAAAAGTGCAAAAAATAATTTATGAATTATAGAAATAGAGTAATAAGATAAAACTCACATCAAAATCCCAGAAAATATTTTCAGCAAAATAATAGAAGAATATATCCTTAACCTAATGAAGAAGGGACAGCCTATAAAAGTACAAAAAGTATAAAGAACAATTAAAGTGTACCAGAAAAGAAATTGTGCTCAGCACGTAAAAATAAAAATATAAAATCTAAAGAAAAGTATATTAAACAAAGAAGGTATATTAAAAGTTGCAAGTTGAAAAGACTAAGTAGCACATAAATTCAGGCTCATTAGAATAACTCCTGATTTCTCAAGAGAGATTCTAAAACCCAGAATGCTGAGACAGATCATATATAATCTTTAATGACCCTTATTACTATATCCAGTAAACTTTCAATAATAAAGGATGAATAAAGATGTATTGCAAAATAAAACCAAAGATGAGCAGTATCTATGGAAAACTCCTGCACTATCTAAAAATATTAACAATCAAAAAACACAAAGAAAAAATCCTCTCTAAAAAAAGAGTCTTAACCACACACAAAAAAACACAAAAAATTTGAATAATTCCAAGCATCAAAAGAATGGACAAGAAAATATACACACCATAATTATAAAATAATGGAAGAAATGATAAACATTGCTCATTGAAAAATCTCAAATTTGAATGTTAAAAGACATTGTATACTGTACACACTGAATGAGGAGTTCCACCATTATCCATATGAAAACAACACATGACTTGGGCTGGTCCAGCACACATCTACATTCATGTTTACTGAAGCACAACTTACTGTCTGCTCAGTTAGAACTGACTTGATTGTCATGAAACACACAAGTGCAAAATATTATATGATTCAATTTTTTAATTCATGGAAAACAAGCACTTTTGTTTTTGAGAATTTAATATAATAACATTATTTCTGACACCTCTGTCCTCCCTACAAAATCTCCCATACAACCCTCTTTTGGCTCTTTCAATTTCAAGTCTTGTGTTGCCAATCACTGCTATTACATGTATCATGCATCAGGCAAGTGTGTGTGTGTGTGTGTGTGTGTGTGTGTGTGTGTGTGTGTGTGTGTGTGTATGTAACATTTAACATTTCAAGAAAGGCAGTCAATTTACTTTGAAATTGTAAATTAACTCAAAAGTATAAGCAAAAATTGTAACCTGAGCTAGACACAGGAATCAAACACTGTCTGACTTCACTCCTAATTTGGTTATAAGCAGTCAGTACCCTGAAATAAGAACTGGATGGTCAGTTTTAGACCCAGAACATCAGGGTGTTGTGGCATGACATGTCAAAGAACACATTTCAGTGACAAAAAAGGAATAATATAAAGAAATACTTAAGGGTGTGTGCAGAACAGCTATTAATAGTAGGATATATTGTTTACTTGAGAAATATTCTGTGTATATTTTTTAAATCTCAATAACCAAAATTTTGTAATTAATGTGTAAGAGATATTAATTTATTTATGTATTATTTATTCTTCCATCATTTTTCCTTCCATTTTCACCCTCCAGAGTTTTGAGTAATCATTCTTTACTCTTTTGAAAATTCAACCCACTTTTTCATAAACTATTTTTACACACTTAACATGTCAAAATTTGATTTGTAAAATATTTTTCTATATTATAATACTAGAAATATACAACAAACCACTGAATTTAGTTAAGGATATTTATTATAAATACTGTTACAGGAAAAAGGAAAATGTATAGAGATGAAATAGTATTCTTTCTAGTTGTTGTTAAGAGACAGTTGCCTGAGACCAGCCATGTCAGGAAAAAAAAAAACTCAAATTTTTTTCTTTTTATTAACTATTACAGTTTATTCACTTTGTATTTTGGCTATAGGCCCCTTGCTCATCTTCTGCCAGTTACAACCTACCTCCCCTTTCTCTCCCTATGCCCATCTCCTAGTCCACTGATAGGCAAAGTCCTCCTCCCCTATCTTATCCTAGCCTACCTTATCAGGTCTCACCAGAAATGGCTGCACCTTCTTTCTGTGTGGCCTGACAAGGCTGCACCTCCCAGGAGTAGGTGATCAAAGAGCCAGCCACTCTGTTCATGTCAGAGACAGCCCCTGTTACCCTTAATAGGGAACTCACATGGAGACTGAGATAGATACTTAAGGGCTATATCTGAGCAGGGTTTCTAGGTGTTCTTCATGCATGGTCCTTTGTTGGAAGATGACCCCCTGGCCCACATTTTTTTACTTAATTGGCCTCCTTGTAGAGTGCTTCTCCCATCCAGTTCTTTATATCTCCTTAATCTTCCATTTGAGTCCATGCTCTCTGCCCAAAGTTTGGCTATTAGTCTAACTATCTGCTTCAATACACTGCTATGTATATTCTTTCAGAGGCCCTCTCTGATAGGTTCCTGCCCTGTTCCCTATCTTCTCCCATTATCGATGTTTATCCTATTTACCCTTCTGAATGAGAATTAAGCAGCTTCCATAGGGTCCTCCCTGTTGTTTAGCTCAATTAGGACTATAGATTTTAGTATTTTTAATTTTATCTTATACAACTAATATGCACTTATAAGTGAGTATATACCATGAGTATCTCTCTGCTTCTGGATACCTCACTCAGGATGATATTTTGTAGTTGCATCCATTTGCCTGCTGATTTCCTTGTTTTTAATTGCTGAGTGGTATTGCATGGTGTAAATGTACCACAATTTCTGTATCTATTCGTCAGCCGTGGGAAATCTAGGTTGTTTCTAGACTCTAGCTATTATAAAAAATTGTTATGAGTATAGATGAGCAAATGTCCTTGTTGTATGGTTGATAATCTACTGAATATATGCCCAGGAATGGTATAACTGAATATTGAAGTAGCACTATTCACAAATTTCTGAGAAAGCACCAGATTGATTTCCAAAGTGGTTGTACAAGTTTACATTCCCACCAGCAATGGAAGAGGGTTCCCTTTTCTCCACATCCAGTCCAGCTTATATTGCAGATGATGTGATAGTACACAGAAATGACCCTAAAAATTCAACCAGGGAACTCCTACAGCTGATAAATATCTTCAACAAAATGGCTGGATACAAAATTAAGTAAAACATACAAATAAACAAACAAACAAAAAACTGAAGCCTTCCTGTATACAAAAGAAAAACAGGCTCATAAAGAAATTAGGGAAACAAAACCCCTTCACAATTGCCACAAATAACATAATGTACCTTGGTGTGACTCTAATCAAGCAAATGAAAGACTTATATGGAAAAAAAAAAAAACTCAAGGACAATATCAGAAGATGGAAAGATCTCCCATGCTCCAGGATTGGTAGGATAAACTTAGTAAAAATGGCCACTCTACTAAAAGAAATCTACAGACTCTATGCAATTGCAATCAAAATACCAACACAACTCTTTACTGACATTGAAAGAACAATTCTCAGTTTCAAATGGAAAAACAAACAAACAAACAAACAAACAAACAAACAAAAAAACAGAATTGATAAAAACATGTTTGTAAAATAAAATATTTTCTGGAGGTATCTTCATCCCAGATCTCAAGTAATACTATAGAGCAACAGTAATAAAAAAATTCCTCCCTGACCTTGTTAAACAATCTATTTTTTCCAAATTCTTTCTAAGTGTAATGGCATTGCTAACAATCTACATCTATGGCTCCTTCCAAGGGCAGTGGTTAATTCATTAATCTGTTCCAGTAAACAGGTGGAAAGAGATCAAACATTGTTAATTTTAAATGCCAGTGATATCGCCACTGATGGGCTAGAAGCCTCCTTAGAGTTTTCATACAATTCATGTTATGAGGAATATGGGCATCATAAGGGCAACAAGCAGAGATATGCTACATAAGAGCACAAAGTCCTCAGGACAAGCAGTTCTTAGGATTATGCTTCTCCAAGACAAACTCCTCGTGACTATGCTAACAGGGGAGCCACATTCCATGAGTTCTACAGCTGTTTTGCTGTTGCTCCTGAATGGCTCTTGACAGGACTGGGTAGCCAAAATAGTTTGCCTATATATGGGTGAAGGGGAAGTGAGGTTAGCTCAGGCCCTGGGAAGGAGAATTCAGGGTATTGCATGGGCTATACTAGCCAGGAGGACCAGACAACATGGAAGAACTGAAGGATTGCTGGGAGAAAATGTCAGGTAGGTTTGATTTGATATGTTAACTAGGAACCTCTGCCATTAGTTCCAGGTTTGAATCCTAATGCTATGGTAACATAAACTTCAGTGAGAGAAGCATGGTCTCCATTGGATAATGATTATCAAGTGAGCCCACAGGGAAGAAAGGTGACAAAGACAAAGATTATGTTTTTCTTTTCTTTCTATATATCTTCTTTCTTCTCTTTGAGGGAGGACAGTTACCCAAACTAGACTAAAAATTTTGCTATTTTGCTCTTTTTTTCTTACTATTTTTATTTTATTAATTGTTTTTATTTTTCACAATTTATTCATCATATATGATGGTTGAAGGTCACTCCTAAACTCCTACTGGTCCTACCCTCCCTCCATCTTGCCCATCCCCTTTCCCTAGCCTACTCAAAAGGGAAGTTCCTCTCCTCTGCCATCCACACATACCTTATTGGAACACTGCTCAGCTATTAAAAACAGAGAAATAAAATGTCTGCTCTTATTTATTTTCCATAGGCCAGTACTCACCTCAGAAGATTTCATACCATGAAGCTTTCCTGCAACCTTACTGTGAACTAAACACTAAGTATAACTCATTTTAAAGAGTCCCACCCCAAGACACTGATTGACCATTTCACATCCAGAAACATGTGAAATTCGAAATGCTATGAAGTCTGAAACATTTTATCACAGGCATTTCAGAGTATGTGATTCTCTTGCTGCCTGGAGGGCTGTTTCCCACCAGCGCAGGAAGGCATAAGGGGCAGAAGATGATTAGCATAAAGCTTGGAAAGCCCGCAAGCATAACTGTGGTCAGCCACTCTGGGAACCACCTCAGAAAGTAAGTTCAACTTTATATCTAGAAAACAGAAAACAGAGGCTTGTAGCCCTTGGGGATTGCCTGGGATGTTCCAAGCATAGGTGTAGATAATTGTTTAATGCTAGGCAATTCAAGGATGCCCGATTTGCATTAAACAGCACATTCCTATTATATGAATAAAAACAAGGACACAGATCCAAATTATGCTATATTTGAAGGGAGGGGAGAGTTATCAGTGATCTGTGTCAAAGGCCATCTATCAAATTTGATTGGTGGTGTCTATGTCTAAAGACACTCTCTAGATGAAGTCAGGCAGAGAAAACTCACCCTTGACCTGGTTACACATCTACTCCAGAAGTAGGTTCATACATGGAAAAGAAAGCTTCCTCCCTCATATCTCAAAATTCAGTGTGGGTTGTGATGTTTTTCAATAGTATCCCTGGAACAATAGGTATGTGTACACAAAGAAACTTCTACAGGCTACCACTGTTGTGTTACTCTCAGAGAACTTCCTGGCTGGTGTTAGTTCACCATTCCCTACATATTCATCCCCTGGACTGAAAGTTTCTTGTGTAAAGTGAGGCAATTGAAAACAGTAAATATTGAGAATCAGGTTTATCAATAAGTCTTCCCTAAAAAAAATTTATAATACATTTGAGTGTAATTGATATTTACCATTCATTGTATTCTTTCTAAAAATAAGTTTATTTACTTTACATTCCAAACATAATCTCCCCTCCCTTCACCCACATTAATACCCTCCATTCCTATTGCCCCTATTCCTTTTCCCCTTCCCCTTCAGAAAAGGGAGGTCATTTCCATTGAGCTAGTTTTACAGTTCTGTTGCATCTCAGTGCACCAAAGTACACAAAGGCCTTTCCACCTTGCTTATACTCACAGACTTCCTCTCCAGTAATGATACTTTTATGATGATGATGACTCTAGATTTGTGCAAGGCCTCACCATTTTAACACATTCATAAGTTTTTCCTCTATTATGAATCCTTTCATGATGATGAAGATTATACAAATGTGGGATGGTTTCACCATGTTAAAAGCTCTCACAGACTTTCTGTCCATTAGGATTTCTTTCAAGAGTGTGGAGATTATTCTGAAGTCCAAAGTTTGTCCACATTGGTTACAGTCAGACATCTTTCCAGTATGTGTTATTTTATGTATTAGGAGAAGTTATGTGCAAAGGCTTTGCCACATAGTTATATTCATATGGTTTCCCTCCAAAATGTGTTGTTGTCTTAGGAGATGATTGTTACATGCAAAGGCTTTATCACACTAATTACCCTCACCAGGCTTCTCTCCACTGTGTGTCTTTTCCTGTTTTCGGAGACTACTCTGCTGTGCAAAGGCTTTATCACGTTGGGTATATTCATAAGGTTTCTTTCCAGTATGTGATCTTTTATGTTTTATGAGATGACTGTTTTCTGCAAAGGCTTTACCACACTGGTTACATTCATAAGGTTTCTCTCCAGTGTGTATTCTTTTATGTCTTATGAGATGACTGTTTTGTGCAAAGGCTTTACCACACTGGTTACATTCATAATGTTTCTCTCCAGTGTGTGTTCTTTTATGCCGTATGAGATTATTCTTTTCTGCAAAGGCTTTACCACACTGGTTACATTCATAAGGTTTCTCTCCAGTGTGTATTCTTTTATGTCTTATGAGATGATTGTTTTGTGCAAAGGCTTTACCACACTGGTTACATTCATAATGTTTCTCTCCAGTGTGTGTTCTTTTATGCCGTATGAGATTATTCTTTTCTGCAAAGGCTTTGCCACACTCATTACATTCATAAGTTTTCTCTCAGTGTGTGTTCTTTTATGGCTTATGAGAGTACTGTTTTGTGCAAAGGCTTTACCACACTGGTTACATTCATAAGGTTTCTCTCCAGTGTGTATTCTTTTATGGCTTAAGAGAATACTGTTTTCTGCAAAGGCTTTACCACACTGGTTACATTCATAAGGTTTGTCTCCAGTGTGTGTTCTTTTATAGCTTATGAGAGTACTGTTTTCTGCAAAGGCTTTGGACACTCATTACATTCATAAGGTTTCTCTCCAGTGTGTGTTCTTTTATGGCTTATGAGATGACTGTTTCGTGCAAAGGCTTTGCCACACTCATTACATTCATAAGGTTTCTCTCCAGTGTGTGTTCTTTTATGGCTTAAGAGAGTACTGTTTTCTGCAAAGGCTTTACCACATTGATTACATTTGTAAGGCTTCTCTCCAGTGTGTGTTCTTTCATGCCATAGGAGAACAGTGATATAGGGGAAGGCTTTACCACATAGAGTGCATTTAAATGGTTTCTCTCCAGTATGACTGCTTTCATGCCTGCAAAGAAAATTGGCACATGTGAAATATTTACCACAGTCATTTCATTACACTAATAAATATATTTATCTATATGAATTAATTTCATAATTTGGTCTAATTGTAAAGAAGAATCAAATTTTAAATTTTTATCACTTTATTCACATTCACGGTATTTCCCTTCATTGTGTGTATTTTTGAAGATCCCTGTGATGGTAAGAGCATTTCTTATGTGACTCGCTTTTATAGCATCATTTTTTTATATGAGGTTTTCTCCTATATATGGAGAGTATTGTAAGAATTCAGAGTTTTACCACAGCAGTCCCATTCACAAATTTTTGTACTGTATGAATGATACTTCATTTACAAAGTGATCCAAGACAAGCAGAAGTTCCAAATTCCTAGTATTCATAGGTATTTTCAGCAATATGAGTTTGCTGATGAATTCTCAGTGAAGTTGCAAAACCAATTAACAGTAACCATTTATCACATTCAGAAAATTTACTCACAGTGGGGACTACTACCAAATCAATTGTTCTTGGAGAAAGACAGGGACACTGCTTCTTTCAATATCCCTGTGCTCATGTGTCTTAAAATCATTTTGACATATGATATACCAGTTTAATTTACAAAAATAATAAAGACTCCCACATTGAGTTAACACAGTTTGTTTTTTGTTCATCATAGACATGTCATATAGGGATTAAGGTTTCTCCACAACAATATTCTTGATTCTCATAAGCTGCTCCTTTCCCTAAATACAATGTTATTGCACGAAAATGAGTAACACTGGTTCTACTATGAAAGTTTTGCTTATTAGAAGGTTTTGGACACATACTGATCACCAATTCAGTGTCCATACCTCTTACAATATCTGAGTAGATAGAATGAGACTAAACAGATTGGCAGTTCAAGTCAGTAGCTGTAATGTCCATATGATTCAAATGTTATTTTTGTTACAATATTATTTTATTTTCTTCTATCTTAGGGGAGTGCCTTGTAAACACAAATCAGATACCTGACATTGAAGTACATGGAATTATGAGATTTTAATGATCATAAGTACACTTAAAGCAGTACTGTTTTTACACTGTTGCTTTTCTTTAAAACTTCCAGGACACAGACATGTGTGCTGGTACATGCCTTCAATCCCAGCACTTGTGGAGGCAGAATCTGGCAGATCGGTGTGATTTTGAGGTCAGGCTTGTCTAACAAGCAAGTCTAAGAAAGTCACAGATACCCAGAAAAAAAATCTATTTCAAAAACAGAAAATAAAAAGCAGCCAATAATCAAACAAACAAACAAACAAACAAATAAAAAACAGCAAACTTCCAGGACACATTAAAATTTAAGATTTATATCTGTATCAACATGCACATGAAGTTACCTTTTATTACTTGTAGAACTTTGAAAATGTTCTTCAATATTTTGGTCATCCCAATTGTAGCCTAAAATATAGTACCAGCAAATATATATTATTGGAAATGTCATGTTATTATTAAGGCAAATCTTAAATCACTATCTTCTGTGACCCTTAGAACCATGCCTGATTTATTCACCTCATTCCTCCTCATTCTCAATTGGAATTACAGAAGAGGATCAATAGCAAAGTAAGAGTTGTCTCTTTATTTTAAAAGTGAAAGAAAAATTGCAGTCTTACCTATAGCAGTGAGGTTTTCACAGGTCTCTAGCATCACATCTTTGTAGAGTTGCTTCTGGGAAGGTTCCAGCAAAGCCCACTCTTCTTGGCTGAATTTCACATGCACATCATCGAAGGTCACTGAATTCTAAAATATGCCATACATTTGTACAACAGAAAGAGTAGCAACAGTATAAATTTATACTTCATATGTAATATAATCATATATTTCTTGTGTTTATGTCATTTATTTTCTGACACCGAAGTGCTAGTGTTAGACAGTTGGGTTCTGTGCATCAGGTGAAGGAGGGAAGAAGAAAAAGCCTAAAGGTTAGATTGTAAGGAAAACCAAAGGTGTGCTTTAAAAACCTGTGTTAAAGGAGTTTCATTAGTTTGTAAGACATGAGTATGAAGAGGCCATTAGTTGGATTCTTGAGTGATCTATGAATCACCTTCAGTTACTACTCAGTGGGTGAGTAGGTCAGGACCCTGTCATAAGACAGGTGGAAGGAAAAAATGCAATCATGACATTTTTATCTAGCAACAAATGAGATGGGGCTACCAGGGGACAGTGAACAAGTGGGTGACATCAGTCAAAAGACAACATTGCACTGAATATCATGTTTTGACCAGGGATCAGAGATGTGGAATATCAGTATATGAAAAGGGGAGTTCATATATTTGTGGAAGGGAAAGTGGACTGCTGTGAATACATGGATAAAAATAATGTGAGTGGCAAGCAACAATAATCATAGCTGATAACATCAAATTTTGAGTGACCAGAGAAAAGAAAAGGCATAGAACACATGATTACTATTTGATCATTGTTTTGTATATTCTCCTTTCTAAGTCACGTATAGTCTATATTTAAAAATAAAGATTAAACCTTTTCTATTAAGAAACTAGTGTTAAGTTATCACTAAGTCATTTTAGAAGAAAACTGAATAACGAAGTTTAACTGTGTCATATTTGAACTTTTTGAATAGGATATAGCTTTGGAATAATCATGGTAATTAATGGGGACAAAGACAAACAGAGAGAAAAGAGCAAAATAGAAAGAGAGAGACTGAGACACACAGAGAGAAATTAAGAGTTGAACAGTATTAAGTACACATCAGAGAAATTTATGAGTAGTTACTAACGATGAAAAATGATGGACAAGCTGGGTGTATTCTGTCATGCCTTTAATTCCATCACTCAGGAGGCAGAGGCAGAGGCAGGTGCATCTTATTGAATTGGATGAAGCATGTTCTATGCAAAGAGTTCCAGGACAGCCAGACCTATATAGTAAGACAGAGCCTCCCCTAAAAGTCAATCAAACACACACAAAATATTGTAATAACTGAGAGGTCTTTACTGAAGCTTCTACAAGGAATTATACATTCACTCCAGTTGTGTATTCATTTTCCAGAAATCTGCACTGCCCTAGCTTAAACTGTAACTTTAATAAGATTTTACTAAAAGGGAATGCATGTTTAAACAGCTAAAAATAGAAAGGTGAAAACAGCAATAAAAATGGTGATCTTAAATAAGCAACATAAGGCAGGAGAGACGGCTCAGCAGTGAGGAGCTCTTGCTGCTCTTACAAATAATTGGTCTCAAATGTCAGTGTTTAACTGGGACCCACTACTATCAATTGCTATAAGTTCATGAGTTCTGAACACATCATTAGACTACTGTGACGATCAGGCACACAAGAGGTTCATATTCATGACTACAATCAAAATACTCATATTCAGTAAAAATTAAAAACAAATTCCAGATGGCAGGGCTGATTGCATACTGATCTGCGGGGTAGCAGAGACTGCACAGTGACAAATAGTTGGAACATTTGGTCCCTAAACAACATTGACTGTGTTTACCAGGTGATAAGAAACCCAATGATGAGAAAAATAATTGGGTTCAACCTCAGAGCACCCAGCTAATCCCTGGAAAATGTCCTGGGCTGTTTTGGCAGGAATAAGGTTTTCAAGGAAATAGACCCAAGAAGTGTGTCCTGATCACCTTCCCAGGCTGAACTGTGTGCCCCAGACCACCAGAGACTGGGAGTCCCACTCTCAAGAAAAACCCACAGGGAAGGAAGCAAGTGGGACTGACTGAATGTCACCCAGTCTATACCTGGAAACGGTCCTTAGACTTGCAGGTGCACAGCAGCCATCCCTGAGTGGGATTCCAGCCGCCAGACCCACGTAACCGACTCTCCATCACAGACAGAACTGTGTGTCCCAGGGCACTAAAAGATGGGTTTCCCTGTAGAAAGAAAACCCCACAGGGAGGAAAACAGCAGGTCCCAGCTTAGAGCACTCAGCTGACCCTCCCACCACCACCCACCACCACTACCACCACCACTACCACCACCACTACCACCACCACTACCACCACCACTACCACCACCACATATGGGAATATTGTCAGAAAAAGTTCCCAGTTTCCTGTCCTGTCACCAGCTTGGAGCCACCATTCGCAAGCAAGTGCCTATGCACTCTAAACCCCCCAACAGTACAGACTGGGTCTTTCTGTTGGGAGAAAACCCAAAGGTGGGGGAATATCTGGCCCTACCTCAGGACACCTAGCTCCAGAAAAGTTTCTGGTTATCTACAGGCTCCAGACTCTAGCCTCCTGCTGTACACATGAGAGTGGTGCTCACTTGACACTGATTACCACCTGGGTACTGGGGCACAGAGCTCCAAACTCAGACCTACAGAAGCCTGGATTATCTGAGAACAACCCCCAGATACTGCTCCAAAGGACAACCAGTTTTCCCTAACTAAACTGACCAAACCACAAGGCACACAGGTTACAGCAGCAGCTCACTAAATTTACAGCAAGAAACCTAGCAGCAGGGAAGCTGTCTCCAGAACTTCTCTGGGTGAGAGGATAGCCCCCTTTAATAACAAAGGCAACAATTACTACTCAGATCTGTACGCCTGAGATGAGCTGTGAGAATTTCTGAAAAACACCTGCCATTCAGTGACCATACCTAAAAAACGGAGAGGTCCTTTGGAAAAAATCATCTTCCTGCCAAGGGGATTCGACCCACCACAGGATTCCAGGAAGTACCAGAAACTAACACCCAACACCTAAGATATCCCAATGGGTAGAGGCCAGTGTAAAAGCTCAAACAACAAAAGACAAAGCAATATGGCATCTCCAGAACCCAGTTATTCAGGAGCAAGCAGCCCTGGATACCCCAGCATAAAGACAATTTCAGGCCAATCTCTCTTATGAGCATTGATACAAAAATACTCAACAAAAATACTTTGCAAACCCAATACAAAAACACATCAAAGATATCATCCACTACAACCAAGTAGGCTTCAGGCCAGGTATGCAGGGGTTGTTCAATATACAAAAATCCATCGTTATGATCCACCATATTAACAAATTGAAAGAAAAATAAACACATGATAATCTCCTTAGTTGCTGAAAAAGCTTTTGAAAAAATCCAGCATCCATTCATGTTTGAAGTATTGGAGAGATCAGGGATACAGGGCACATACCTAAACATAGTAAAGGTGATATAGAGCAATCCGATAGCCAACATCAAGCTAAACAGAGAGAAACTTAAAGCAATCCCACCAAATTCAGCGACAAGGCGAGGCTGCCCCCTCTCTCCATATCTCTTCAACATAGTTCTCCAAGTCCTTGCTAGAGTAATAGGACAATTAAAGAAGATCAAGGGAATACAAATGGGAAAGGAAGAAGTTAAAGTATCACTATTTGCAGATGATATGATAGTATACCTGAGTGACCCCAAAAATTCTACCAGAGAATGCCTAAAGCTGACAAACACTTTCAGCAATGTGGCTGGATACAAAATCAACTCAAAAAATAAGTAGCCCTCCTGTATACAAAAGACAAAAGTGCTGAAAAAGAAATTAGGTAAACAACAACATTCACAGTAGTCAAAAAGGACATAAAGTATATTGATGTGACCCTAACCAAGCAAGTCAAAGACTTGTATGAAAAAATTTCAAGTCTCTAAAGAAAGAAATAGAAGAAGATATCAGAAGATGGAAAGATCTCTCATGCTCATGGCTTGGCAGGATTAACATAGAAAAAATGGTCCTCTTATCAAATGCAATCTACAGATTTAATGTAGTTCCCATCAAATTACCAACACAAATCTTTACAGACCTTGAAAGAAAAATTCCCAACTTCATATGTAATAACAAGAAACCCAGAATTGCTAAAACAATCTTGCATACTAAAAGATCTTCTGGAGGTATCTCCATCCCTTATCTCAAGCTGTACTATAGAGCAACAGTAATAAAAACTGCATGGTACTTGCATAGACAGCAACTAGTGGATCAACGGAATTGGATAGAAGTCCCAGAAATACACCCACACACTATGGACTCCTGATTTTTGACAAAGATGCCAAAACCATACAACGGAAAAAAAAAAAAAAAAAAGCATCTTCAACAAAAGGTGCTGGTCTAAATGGATGTCTACATGTAGGAAAATGCAAATAGATCCATATTTATCACTCTGCACAAAACTAAAGTTCAGTTGGATCAAAGACCTCAGTATAAAGCCAGACATACTAACCCTGTTAGAAGAAAAAGTGAGGAAGAGCCTTGAACTCATTGGAACAGGAGACAACTTCCTGAACAGAAGTTCAACAGTACAGGCTCTAAGAGCAACAATCAATAAATGGGACCTCATGAAACTGAAAAACTTCTATAAGTCAAAGGAAACTGTTATCAAAGCAAAATGACTGCCTGCAGATTGGGAAAGGATCTTCACCAACCCTATATCTGACAGAAGGTTAATATCCAGTATTTATAAAGATTTCAAGAAGTTAAACACCAACAAATCAAGTAACCCAAATTAAAAAAATGGGGTACAGAGCTAAACAGAGAATTCTCAATAGAGAAATATAGAATGGCAGAGAAACACTTAAAGAAATGTTCAACATTCTTAGTCATCAGGGAAATGCAAATCAAAACCACCCTGAGATTTCACCTTACACCCATCAAAATGACTAAGACAAATAACTCAAGTGACAACCCATGCTGGATAGGATTTGGAGAAAGGGCAATCCTCCTTCATTGCTGGTGGGAATGTAAACTTATACAACGACTTTACAAATCAACCTGGCACTTTCTCAGACAATTAGGAATAGCGCCACCTCAAGATCCAGCTATACCACTCCTTAGCACATATCCAAAAGGCGCTCAAGTATACAACAAGGACATCTGCTCATCTATGTTTGTAATAGCTTTATTTGTAATAGCCAGAAGCTGGAAACAGCACAGATGCCCCTCAGTTGAGGAATGGATACAGAAATTGTGGTATATCTATATGATGGAATATTACTCAGCAATGAAAAACAAGGCAAACATGAAATTTGCAGGTAAATGTTGGGAAGTGGAAAAGATCATCCTGCGTGAGGTATCCCAGAAGCAGAAAGACTCACCGGGTATATACTCACTCATAAGTGGATATAGTATATAAAATATAGGATAAAGATACTAAAATCTGTACACCTCAGGAAGTTAATCAGGAAGGAGTATGCTGGCTAAGATGCTCAAACCTCATGCAGAAAGGCAAAGAGGATGGACATCAGATGAGGGAGAATACAGGGACAGGACAGGAGCCTACCACAGAGGGCCTTTGAAAGGCCCTACCCTGCAGGTTGTCAAGGCAGATGCTGAGACTCATAGCCAAACATTGGGCAGAGTGCAGGGAATCTTATGGAAGAACTAGGAGATAGTAAACCTGGAGAGGACAGGAGCTCCACAAGGACAGTAACAGTTCCAAAAATTCTGGGCACAGGGTTATTTTTGAAACTGGTACTCCAGCCAAGGACCACTCATGGAGATGGGCTGAAACCTCTGCCCAAAAGGTAGCCTATGGAAGTTCAGTATTCATGTGGGCTTCATAGTAATGGGGACAGGGACTGTCTCTGACAGGAACTCATTGGCCTGCTCTTTTATCACCTCACATTGAGGGGGAATCAGCCTTGCCAGGCCACAGAAGAAGACAATGCAGCCACTCCTAATGAGACCTGATAGACTAGGATCAGAGTGAAGGGGAGGAGGAACTCCCTTGTCAGTGGACTGGGAAAGGGACAGGGGTGGGAAAGATGGAGGGTGGGATCAGGAGGGGAGGAAGGAGGGAGGTATAGGGGGGATACAAAGTGAATAAACTATTATTAATAAAAATTTAAAAAGAAAACAATAAAATGTTGAAAGATTTTTTTAAAAACTAAGCTGTTTCACTTACTTTTAAACTTTAAAAATATTGCCTGATATTAGTTATTGCTCCTGAATAAAAATAAATAAATAAATAAATAGATAAATAGATCAATAAATAAAAAAAAAATGAGGAAGGATACTTCATACTCATCAAAGGAAAATTCCACCAAGATGGCATCTGTATTCTGAGCAACAATGCCCCAAATACAAGGACACCCACATTTGTAAAAGAAACATTAATAAAACTTAAAGAACATATCAATCACCGTACATTAATAGTGGGAGAGGTCAACATGTCACTATCATCAATGGACAGAGCAATGGAAAAGGACTTAAACTGAGGAATAATTACACAAATGGATGCCATGAATCAAATGAACCTAACAGATATCTAGAGAATTTTTTAACCCAAACAGAAAAGAATCTATCTTCTTTCAGCACCTCATGGTCCCTTCTCCAAAACTGAACATACAGTAGGTCACAAACCAGGTCTCAACAGATACAATAAGATTGAAATAATATCTTGTATCCTATCAGACTATGATGGACTAAAGATGGACCTCAACAATAATAGAAATAACAAAATGCCTACACACACGTGGGAACTGAACAACTCCCTACTCAATGAAATCTAGGTCAGGGAAGAAATAAAGAAAGAACTTCCTACAATTCAATGAAAATTAAGGTACCTCATACCCAAACTGCAATGAAAGCAATCCTAAGAGGACTTTTAATAGCACTAAAGGCCTTCATAAGCTATTGGAGACATACCATACAAGCAACTGAATGGCACACTTGAAAGCCCTAGAAAAAAGTAAGCAGACACACTCAACAGGAGTAAACTACTAGGACTGACCAAACTCAGGGCCGAAATCAATAAATTAGAAACAAAGAGAATAATTCAAAGAATCAAAAAAACCAAGAGCTAGTTCTTTGAGAAAATCAAATACATAGACAAACTCTTAGTCAAACTAAGTAAATGGCAGAAAGACACTATCCAAATCAACAGTCTGAAAGGAAGAGAGAGAGATAACAGACACTGAGAAAATCCAAAGAAACATTAGATCTTATGTCAAAAACCTATATGCCGCATAATTTAAAAATCTAAATGAAATATACAATTCTCTTGTTAGATTCCACTTACCAAAGTTGAATCAAAATCAGGTAAAGATATTAAATAGTCTTTTACTGCCTAAGGGAAAAGAAGCAGCCATCTAAATACTTGCAACCAAAAAAAAAGCCAAGAGCGAGATGATTTCAGAGCAGAATTCTACAAGACCATCAATGAAGAGTCAATATCGATATTCTTCAAATTATTCCACAAAATAGAAATGGACGCAAAATGACCAAACTCCTTTTGTAAGACTACAGTCACCTTGATAAATCCTCAAAGACCCCCAAAAAGAAAGAGAACTTCAGACCAATCTCTTTTATGAACAATGATGCAAAAATACTCAATAAAATAATTGCAAACCAAATCCAAGAACATGTCAAAGATATCATCCACCATTACCAAGTAGGCTTAGTTCCAGGCATGCAGGGATAGTTCAATATAGGGAATCTTAATCCGTCATATAAACAAATTGAAAAAAAAAGGATCATTTCCTTAGATGCTGAAAAAACATTTGACAATATCCAACAGTTATTCTTGTTTAAAGTCTTGGAGAGAATGGGGACAGAGGCACAGATCTAAAAATAGTAAAGACAATATACAGCAATCCTATAGCTAACATGAAACAAAATGGAAAGAAACTTAAATCAATTCCATTGAACTCAGGGACAAGACAAGGCTACACACTCTCTCCAAATCTCTTCAGTACAGTACTCAAAGACCTATCTAGGGCAATAAGACAACTAAAGAAGATCAAGGGGATACAAATTGATAAGGAAGAAGTCAAAGTATTTATATTCACATATATGACAGTATATAAAAGTGACCCCAAATATTCTACTGTAGCGAACTCCTACAGTTGAAAAACACTTTATCAAAGTGGTTGGATATAAAGTTAACTCAAAAAAAAATCAGTAGCACTCCTGTATGCAAAAGACAAATGGACTGAGAAAGAATTAGGAGAACAACACCCTTCACAATAGGTAGGAAAAAAACAAAAAAACATAATGTATCTTGGAGTTATCCTCAACAAGCAAGTGAAAAACCTGCATGAAAAAAAATAAACAACTTTAAGCCTCTGAAGAAAGAAATTGAAAAAGATACCAGAAGAGAGAAATATCTCTCATGCTGATGGGTCAGAAGGATCAACATAGTAAAAATTGCTATCATACCAAAAACAATCTATAGATTAAATGATATTCCAATCAAAATATCAACACAATTCCTTAAGGAATTTGAAAAAAAAATTCTCAGCTTCATATGGAAAAATAAAAAATCCAGAATAGCTAAAATAGTCCTGTTCTATAGCAGATCTTCAGTATGTATCACCATCCCTGATCTCAAGCTCTACTATAAACCCACACACCTATGGACACTTGATTTTTGACAAAGAAGCCAAAACCATGCAATGGAAAAAGGACAGCACCTTCAACAAATGTACAAAAATGAAAATAGATCCATATTTATCACCCTGCATCAAACTACAGTCCAAGTTGTTCAATGACCTCAACATAAAACCAGATACACTAAATCTGTTAGAAGAAAAAGTGGGAAAGAGTCTTGATCTCATTGGCATAGATGATAAATTCCTCAACAGAACACCAAGAACACTGGCTCTAAGATCAAGAATTAATGAATAGGATCTCATGAAACAAAAAGCTTCTATGAAGCAAAGAACACTGTCAATAGAATAAAATGGCTACCTACAGCCTGACAAAAGATCTTCACCAACCCCACATACAACTGAAAGAGCTAATAATATATATAAAGTGCTGAAGAAAGTAAACTCCAATAATCCAAATAATCCAATTTAAAACTGGGGGACAGAACTATACAGATATTTTTCCACAGAGGAATATCAAATGGTGGACATTAAATGCTCAATATCTGTAGTCATCCTGGAAATGCAAATGACATTCCATCTTAAACCCATCATGGCTAAGGTCAAAACCTGAATTTAATAGCAAGCTAGTGAGAATGTGGAGAATGAGGAACACTCCTCCATTGCTGGTGGGTGTGCAAACTTATACAACCACTTTAGAAATCAATCTGATGCCTTCTCAGACAATTAGAAATAGTGTTACTTCATGACCCAGCTCTACCATTCCTGGGAATATATCAAAAAGATGCTCCATCATTCAACAAAGATATTTGCTCAACTATGTGCATAGCATCTATATTCATAATAGCCAGAATCAGGAAACAACCTACATGTCTCTCAACTGAACAATTGCTTTACAGAAATTGTGGTACATTTACACAATGGAATGCTACTCAGGTATTTAAAAAAAAAAAAAAAAAACCATGAAATTTTCAGGCAAGTGGACAGAACTAGAAATGATCATCCTAAGTGAGTTATTCCAAAACCAGAAAGACATGCATGGTAAGTGGATAATAGCCATAATACAGGATAAACATACTACAATCCACAGGCCTAAAGGAGCTAAATAAAAAGAGGACCCTATGGAGGATGGCCAATTCTTATTCAAAAGGGCAAATAGAATCTACATCAGAAGTGACTGAGGAGAGGGAACAGGATGAGAGCCTAACATACATGTCCTGTGAAAGGCTCTACCCAGCAGGGGTTCGAAGCAGATGCTAAGACTCACAGCCAAACATTGGGTAGAACACAGGGAATCACAGGAAAGAGTGAGGGGATAGAAAGACCCAGAGCTGGCAGGACCTCCATAACAAGACCAACAAGGACAACAAATCTGGGCCCATGGGGACTTGGAGAGATTGATGCACCCACCAAAGACCATTCATGAAGAGGACCCAGACTGCTGCTTAAATGTAGCTGATAGGCATCTCAGTCTCCATGTGGGATCCATAGTAAGAAGAGAAGGTGCCTGTTCTGACATGGACTCTGTTGTCTTCTATTTGATCACTTCCCCTTGGTGGAGGGGGTATTGCTATGCCACAGAGGAAGAGGATGCAGGCAGTCCTAGTGAGACTTGATAGGCTGGGTTTAGATGGTAGGAGAGGAGGGCTCCCTGTATCTGAGATATAGGAAATGGGATAAAGGGGAAAGAAGAATGGAGGGTGAGACTAGAAAAGACAAGGAGAGTGATTACAATTGGGATGTTAAATGAATAAATTATTTTTAATTTAATTTATTTATTTATTACAATGTGTTCACTTTGTATCCTTGCCATAGCCCCCTCCTCATCTCCCCCAGTCCCACCCACCTTCCTTCTTCTGCCCCTATGCCCTTTCTCTAGTCTCCTAATTGAGGAGGAATTCCTTCCCTTCTAGCTTATCAGGTCTCCATCAAGGATGGCTGCATCATCTTCCTCTGTGGCATTGCAAGACTGCAACACTCAGGAGGAGGTAATCAAAGACTCGAGTTCATGTCAGAGAATAAATAAAAAAAAAAAATTTAAATTAAAAATAAATTAAATGTGAATAAAACAAAAAAAAATTAAAAAAAAAAAAACAAATACAACAGGTAAGAAGAGTGTCACAAACCCACAATTCAATGACTCAGAAAGCTCAGATAGTGTTAGTGTCATGAATAAATGGCATCCTAAGAAATTAAATATACTCCCTGCCAAATTTCAAATGCAAGATGTTGATGAAGATCAACACAATAACCTATGCTTACATATACAAAACAAAACAAAATAAATACCTAAAACTCAATATTCCATGCTCAGCACCCAATGATGGTGATGTTGATGCCAGGCATGTTGGCCTAGATTTAAGCCCAACACTCGACTGGAGTTAGAGCTGTAAGTTCAAAACCAGCCTGGTCTACATTCAAACTTTCAGGAAACATCCAGGAACTCTGGGACATTATGACACCACAAAACATGCTGATAATCAGATTAGAAGAAGAAGGATGAGATCAAAGGTCCAGAAGAATTTTCAACAAAATCATACAAGAAAAATTCCTTAACCTAAAGAAGAAGATGTCTATCAAGGCACAAGAAGCATACAAAATACCAAAGACACTGGACCAGAAAAGAAAGTCCTCTTAACAGAGAATAATCAAAATGCTAAATATACAGAACAAAGAAAGAATATGAAAAGCTGCAAATGAAAACAAACAAACAAACCAAACTAACCAACCAATCAGACAAACCAAAACAAACAAAAACCAACCAAAAAAAAAAAAAAAAAAAAAAAGCAGATCTATTGGAATTAATCCTGTATTCTCAGTAAAAATGCTAGAAGTTGAAGGGCTTAGACAGAGTGCTTCTGACTCTAAAAACTACAGAAGCCAACACAAATTACTAACTATGCCCAGAAACTTTCAATCACCAAATGGGGAAAATAAGATGTTCCATAAAAAAAGGTCAATTTTAAATAATATGTATCTATAAATACAGCCCCACAAAAGGTGCTAAAACCACCACCACCACAAAATAACAATCACTGTTCAATGATATCTCTTAATAACATTGACCCAAATTCACCAATAAAAAGACACAGACTCACAAAATGGATGATAAAACAGAATCCACCCTTCTTCTAAATACAACAAACACAGCTTCACATCAAGATAGACATTATCTCAAGGTAAAGGGTTGGAAAAAGATATTCTAAATAAATGGACTAGAGTATCAAGCTTGTATAGCAATTTTAATATCTAATGAAACAGCTTTCAAAAAAACTAATCAAAAGATGGCAAAAGACATGACATATTAAAAAAAAACATCCAGCAATATAACATTTCAATACTTAACATCTATGCCCCCAACCTAAGAGCTCCCAAGTTATAAAAGAAACCCTTCTGCAGCTTGCATCACATCCTGGCCCTCATAAACTGATAGGGAAAGACTTCAATATATCACTCTCACCAATGGACAGGTCCTCCTGACCAAACTGAACAGAGAAATGCTCCAGCTAAATAACATCAAAAAACTAAATATACCCAAATGATGTTTACAGAACATCCACCCAAGCACAAAAAGATTATTCCCTCTTCTCAGCAAATCATATATTGCTCTCCAAAATTGATGATATACTTGAACAGTGGAAGTATCAAAAGATATAAGAAATTTGCAATAACCACCTGCATCCTATCAGACCACTAAGGTTTAAAGCAGCACATCACCAATAACAAAAACAATAGAAAGCTTACAAACTCATAGAAATTCAACAACGTTACTGAATAATAAATGGATCAAAAATGAAATAAAGAAATTAAAGACTTTTAGTCAAAAAAATACACAACATATCAAAACTCATAGTACACAATGTAAATGTTGACCAAAAGACAGTTCATAGCACTAAGTACATTCAGAAAAAATAATCAGAAAGATCTCTTAGTAGCAACAACAAAAATACTCTAGAACAAACAAGAAATAAACATAACTAAAAGGAGTAGACAATGAGAAACTGTTGAACTGTGTCTTCACTGGTAAAACTAAATGTTTCTACAGGAAAAGAAAGGTGGATCCTATCAAAATTGATAATGATTAGATTTGAATAGTAGAGATCTTCTGAATAAGCAGAGGTAACTGTTCATCAGACAGCTTGGTCATTGAGTCCAAACAAACTTATAAAGACTAGTGATTTCTTCTTAAATAAAAATGGATACTTTTGTTGTTTCATATTAAAAACAGTTAAGAGGTTTAAAATGTTTGAAGTAAATTCAAAGGTATAAACTTGTTTGAGTTGGAATAATTTGGAATGAATATAAAATATTTGAGCAGCGTAGTGATAGACAATGCATTTAATCCCAGCAGAGACAAGCAGTTCTCTATTAATTAATTGTTTTCTAAATTCAGGAGTTACAATGACAGGGTGTTGGTGGTTTATAGCATAGCCTTAATCCCAGCATTTGGGAGGCACATGCCTTTTACATACCACCTGGGAAGCAGAGGCAGAGGCAGGCACATAGGATTTACATTGATTTCATTTAAAAGCTACATGTAAAAGACAGGCTGAAAATCAAAGTAAATGTCCTTTATTATCTAGAAATAAATAGACTTTAAGGTATATTTGTAAACTTTCAAAGATTTTTTAACTTTAATTGAGATATTATACTTTTTCTATTTCCAAAAACCATTTTGCCCTATAAAAATATAACATGCCTAAAAAGGTAGGACCCTCACCCCAGAATTAGGGATGGGGCAGGGTTTTGATTTAATATTTTCAGGAGAATAAAATCTTCCAAATAAAGAATATGGAGACAACTGGACACATGAAACTTCTGAAGAAAATGACAGATCACCAAAAGAAAATGTCAAAAGAGAAAGAGTAAACTGGCCAACTGGTATCACTGACCTTCATGTTGTCTCTTCTGCCTTCTACAGACATAGTGCAAATTGTCTTTATGTGATTGCTAAAGAACAATCCAAAATCTCTATCTCATATCAGAAAAGCCACCTGGGAAGAAACAGAGGAAAACAGAAAAATAAGGGATGATTCTATTGTCATGAATCTCATAATCTTCTGGCAGGATGTGACTTCTGTACTTACAACAAACTTTAATAATTAAGAATGTGTACAGGGTTTGTGAAAGAATGAGGGGTTGAGAGAAAAAGCCAAAAACATAAGCCTAAAATATAGCCAAGTTTACATGAAAAGACCTAAGGAAACTCTAACATGAAAAATGTGCACTGGACCAGAGATAACTTTGATTGTTTATTTAATACAAATCAAATAAACACAGATTTCACAAATCACACAAGACAAATTCAAAGTGACACCTAAACTGTTATATTTCTGACTCTCCATCTACTACTAACCTCCTTTCCAGGGATTCCTTTTTCTCTGGAAGTGGAAAATGGAGTTGATTATAAAGATAAGCTGTGGCTTGCAGTCCCTCATGTTCCCTGGTGGGTTCAGGCACATCCCAGCTCTTGCCAAAAGTCACACAAAACAATGTTGGAGAATAATTTAATATGTTTTCTGATGCATGGATTATGTCACAAGATGTGGAATCTACCCTATCCACTTACCTAAAACCAGGCACATCTGACAAAATTCTGCATCTCAGAAATTCATTTTGTACCCTTGAATTGAATTTCTCTAAAGGATGCCATTGTGACTGGTGGTAGTTGAAAGTTAAAAACAAACAAACAAACAAACAAAAATATAATCAAGTATTCCTGAAAGATGAGCACCAGCACCTATTTTCTTCCAGTTTCAAAACGATTTGTAAAATTTGTTACTCAAAGCTGTATGTGGAATACAACATTCATCATTTCTAGAAATGAGACCTTCAGTTTTCCAATCTGTCCACTGCAAAACCAATGCATGTGTGTGCACACTAGAAAGTGATATTATAAGCACCAAAACTTTCTACTGCCCAGGCCACAAAGTCATCACTTCTCTGGATACTCAAGAAGGGTTGGAGGCCAAGGGTCTCTGCCGAGATCACCACATGGAGACCAACAGAACCACAGCCTGAACCACAGTCTGAACCGCAGTCCATCTCTTTCAAAGAAGAACAGGCTGTGATAGCTCAGCAGCCTGCTCTTCCTGGCCTAGGGACAATGGCCCCACACTCAGAATGACATGGTCTGGTCTCACTCACAGCTCTTTAGAGCTACATCAGAGGAAAATCCCAGAACAAATCCATAAACTACCTCCCACTGTTGCTCCTGACTGCTAGGCCTACCCAGAGTCCCTCATTAGCTTGAACAATACAGCTGAGTCTCAGGACAGTAGTAGCTCCTCTACCAGTGGATCAAAGATCAAATGATGCTGATAGCAGAGGCATTCTAGCTTTGCCCTAAACCCTATGAGCACACAGAACCCTAGCATTGTTATAAAAGAATGAAAATCCCAATTATTCTATTTTAAAACTTGCTAGCGCAGAGAGGCAGAGAAAGCACCCATCTGACCATCCTACTCACCTCAACTCCAAGAGTAAAAAGTCCAAAAATCTCACCAGTTCAGATGACAGCTCAGGGGGGGATAGGCCAAAGGAACCCAAGGCCAGAGGTTTTCTAGCTCAAAGCTCAAAAACCCCAAAATCTACCATGCAAAAACTCCTTCCACTTTTACACTCTGTCTTAAATACATTTCAGCTGAAAGTTCCACTTACTCTTTAACCCCTGTCAGCTGGCTTCTTGCTTTGCCTCTTGATCTAGGGTTAACATTATTTAATCCTGTGCACAGAGAGCTTTTGAATTAAAGGTATGTTCTAGGGCTGACAGAACTATACCATAATCACCTGTTTAGAATAAACAGAAAGTTCTTGGAATTAAGGTTTGTGTTAGGGCTCAACCATACCAAACAAAGCACAGGTTTTTACAGTTCACAATCTAAGGTATCACACTGGATTCAAATATCCTGCAACATCCTCATCTTGGAAATGTTTTAAAATACAATCTTCCACTTTCCCAGGGCACCTGTTCATCTTCCAAGATACAGGTCATTTATGTTGCACATTCCATTACACAATCAGTGTCCAGTGCAGTCATCTCTACCTCATAGTTGGGAATTCCTTCAGCCAAACTTAAGTCAAAGCTAATATTGGAGTAGAAAGTTTATTATACATAGAGGAGAGAAAATAGTCAGACACAGGAAAATCTGGGACAGTCTAGAGTTGACATGACCCTGAGCTATATGAGACGAGAGGAGAGAGGGAAGTGGAGAGCTAGAACAAAGGGCCAGGAGGATAAATGATAAATGAAAAAGACCAGGTAACCAAAACAGTTAGAATACATAAGGAAGGACAGCTGGGGGGGGCAGCTCAACTCTTGGGCTACAGATCTGTGTTTGACACCCATACCTTGTAACAGGTAAGGACTGAGGGATGCTGGGAGAACCTGACAGCCAGGTCTGCTTTGATTGTTAAGTAGCCTCCTTAATGATTCATCCCAGCATTTGAGACATAAGAGTAGAGAGGAATGAGAAGGTTAAAACAATTTCATTATAATTTCAAAAATTATTTTTAAAAGTTGAAAATGGCTTTATGCTCCAATATTCAGGGAATTCAAGTACATATTATAGCACACAAAGTATTACACCTTTTCTCTCAGGTTGTGCATTTTCAAATGAGGGGAGGGGAAAGCATTCCTCTTAGGCACTACCACACCACTTTGTCCAGATCTTCTGTGTGTTTGAACTAGTGTAACTGTGAAAATTTGCTTTCCAGAAACAAGTTTAGCAACTAATCCATATTCTTGATTCTCTTTGTGTATGAATACCATCCCTAAGTGTACACTTTCCACTTTTACTGACCATCTAAAATTGATTATCTGACTCATTGCCATCTTCCATCCTCCCCCTCCCTTTCTGAGTTGTGACAATACCAGCTTCAAAGTAGGTCAGTGAACTCAGTTCTTACACAGGTCCCTCTTTATTTGTAATCACCCATCTCCAAACAAACAAACAAACAAACCAACAAACAATACCAGAGGGTTCAGTGGACACTCATTTACTGATCTCTTTTACTTCACACTGACCAGTCAGGGCCCACCTGAAAAGAGTTGCAGGATTATGTTCTAGGCATTGGGCAGTAGAGGTAGCATTTAGTGTTTAAATAAAGTGTAAAATACATAACATGTGAAAGACTGATCTACAGGAGACATTGCTTTTAACAAAAACAAAAATCAAAGCACTAGAGAAAAAGGAAAAAAAATAATGACTGGGGATTATCAGAGAATATTAACTAATATGAGACTAGAGCAGTGATGCATCAACAAAATTAAATTTAATAATACAACTGACTTTTTTTTTTTTTTGACCTTGGAAGTTTCTGGGACTTTAATCATTATACTGAATTACAAGTTATCTGGATAACGAAGTTCTTTTTTTTTTTTTTTTTTTTTTTTTTTTTTTTTCAATGCAGTTTATTCAGGAACCTTGAACAATCATCTGACCCTGGGGAAAGCCAGCCCACAGATTAAATAGCCTCTGGGTAGCCAGCCCAGGCGTGCCACGTGGGCAATGCAGATAGATCCACATACATGGAAGCAAGCCAGATCCTCAGCCTTAGCCAAATGTGGAATTGTTCGTGACAGAGAGCACTCACCATCGGGAAGGTGGAAGGCAGAAACCAGCTCCATCTTTAAGGCATAGCATTCCACAGCTCTCTACAGTTCCCCCTTTTTGTTTTAGACGCATTAGGCAAGAGTAGAGGTCTGATCTCTGATGTTAGAAATAAATTGGGACTTTGTACCGATGTTCATTTAGGTGTCATCCACCCAAAGAGCATCAGACCCATCCGATACCTTTTTCTCAGAGGCGGGACCTGGGGCATCAACCCGCATGCAATCAGACATGCTCTTCTCTGGGTCCAAAGCGGCTGACCCTGAGTGCAGTGCTTCGCCTCGCATCCCGAGCGTAACATTTTAGCTTTTTATGGTATCCAACCATGCTTGGGGAGAATGTCCTGCTTCAATGGCTGTAAAGGCCTGAATGATCATGGCTGCATCACACTGTTGTGAGACTCTAATCTTGCATATATACCACAGGCAAACCAAGGAGACCAACACCAGAAGGCCTGCTAATGCTCCCATGCCCGCCCATTCCTTCAGATGATTCATGGCTGCAGCAATCCATGATGATAATCCTGTGGCTAGTCCTGTGTCCACTCTGGTAGAATTTACTGTGACAATGGCCACTCTCAACTGCTCCATCGTAGTATCGAATTCTCCAGTCCAATTACCTAAAATATAGCTTGACAATTGTTTAGACAGATTTGCAGCACAGGAAAAATTCTCATGTTATATGCTAGTGACTCAAAGTCCAGCATATTTTCATTGACAGCCAAGTTAAGTGTTTTGCCATAGGGTATCGTTTTGCTCCTGCACGAGGTCAATCCTCTGATTGAACACTATCAAGCTTCCTTTTAGTTGAGCATTAATTCCTTTATGTACAACTAAGGCATGAGCTACATTGGCTAAATGATTATTCAGGGTCTGAGCAGTCTGCCCAGTATGACTCATGGCTAATGCCCCGGTGGTAGCTCCAACAGCCGCCAATGAGATGGTAGTAACAATAGTGGCTGTAGTTCCAAGATCCCTTTTCTGTCTGAAGAGAGTCATAGCGTGAGGGGCATCAACAGGCACAGGCACCCAGTGAGGCATGCGAGTAACCAGGGCATACCTAAATTCACTAGCATTCCAGCATTGGGCAAGAAAGCAAGTAACATTACCACAATTACTTGGCTCTATCTGGCTAATAATGAATAAAAATGGGGGATATAGACAAACAGGTGTGGGCTTATAGGAAATATTATGAGAAGCCTTAACCCCCTCGTTGGAACATCCTGCATCAGTTCTAGAACTAGCAGTGGTGGTGTCCGAGGTCTGAGTAGGTTCAGGAGACCATTGCCCCCAGGGGCAAGACGTGCTCCATGCCAATTGACTAACTCCATGTTTTCCTCCACTTTTGGAAGTCATTTAAGGTTCTTAAATTATTTTTTTCCCTTTTTTTTGAAATTTTTCAATTACACTTTATTCATTTTGCATCCCACCATAAGCCCCTCCCTCCCCTCCCAATCCCACCCTCCGTCCTCCCTCTGCATGCATGCCACTCCCCAAGTCCACTGATAGGGGAGGTTCTCCTCTCCTTTCTGATCTTAGTCCATCAGTTCACATCAAAAGTGGCTGCATTGTCCTCTACTATGGCCTGGTAAGGTTGCTCCTCCTCAGGAGGAGGTGACTAAAGAGCAGGCCAGTCAGGTCATGTCAGAGGCAGTCCCTCTTCTCATTACTATGTAACCCAATTGGACTCTGAACTGTCCTGGGCTACATCTGTGCAGGAGTTCTGGGTTATCTCTATGAATAGTCCTTGGTTGGAGTATGAGTCTCTGGGGAGTTCCCTGTGTTCAAATTTTCTTGTTCTGTTGCTCTCCTTGTGGAGACCCTGTCCTCTCCAGCTCTAACTCTTTCCCAGTTTTTACATAAAATTTCATTCACTCTGCCCAATAGTTGCCCATCAGACATAGCTTCTGCTTTGATAGTCTGTAGGGCAGAGGCTTTCAGAGACCCTCTGTGGTAGATTCCTAGGTTGTTTCCTGTTTTCTTCTTCTTCTGATGTCCATCCTCTTTGCCTTTCCGGATGGGGATTAGACATTTTACTTAGGGTCCTCTCTCTTGCTTAGTTTCTTTGGATGCACAGGTTTTAGTGGGTATGTCCTATGTTGTATGTCTATATGAGTGAGTATATACCATGTGTGTCTTTTTACTTCTGGGACAACTCACTCAGGATGATCCTTTCCAGATCCCACCATTTACCTGCAAATTTCATAATTTCCTTATTTTTCATTGCTGAGTAATATTCCATTGTGTAGATGTACCACAATTTCTGCATCCATTCTTCAGTTGAGGGGCATCTGGGTTGTTTCCAGCTTCTGGCTATTACAAATAAAGCTGCTACAAACATGGTTGAGCAAATGTCCTTTTTGTGTACTTGAGCCTCTTTTGGATATATGCCTAGGAGTAGTATGGCTGGATCTTGGGGAAGCACTATTCCTAGTTGTCTGAGAAAACTCCAAATTGATTTCCAGAGTGGTTGTACCAGTTTACATTCCCACCAGCAGTGGAGAAGGGTTCCTCTTTCTCCACAACCTCTCCAGCATGTGTTGTCACTTGAGTTTTTGATCTTGGCCATTCTCATTGGTGCGAGGTGAAATCTCAGGGTTGTTTTGATTTGCATTTCCCTAATGGCTAGTGAGGTTGAGCATTTCTTTAAGTGCTTCTCTGCCATTCGTATTCCTCTACAGAGATTTCTCTATTTAGCTCTGTTCCCCATTTTTTAAGTGGGTTACTTGGTTTGCTGCTTTTCAGCTTCTTTAGTTCTTTATATATACTGGATATGAGTCCTCTGTCAGATAGAGGGTTGGTGAAGATTCTTTCCCAATCTGTAGGTGGTCACTTTGTTTTGATGACGGTGTCCTTTGCTTTGCAGAAGCTTTTCAATTTCATGAGGTCCCATTTATTGATTGTTGCTCTTAGAGCCTGTGCTATTGGTGTTCTCTTCAGGAAGTTTTCCCCAGTACCAATGAGTTCTAGGGTATTCCCCACTTTTTTTTCGAGCCGATTTAATGTGTCTGATTTTATGTTGAGGTCTTTGATCCACTTGGACTTCAGTTCTGTGCAGGGTGATAAGTGTGGATCTATTTTCATTTTTCTACATGTGGACATCCAGTTGGACCAGCACCATTTGCTGAAGATGCTATCTTTTTTCCATTTTATGGTTTTGGCATCTTTGTCAAAGATCAGGTGTCCATAAGTGTGTGGGTTTATTTCTGGGTCCTCTGTTCGGTTCCATTGATACACCATTCTGTTTCTATGCCAGTACCATGCAGTTTTTAAAACTGTTGCTCTATAGTACAACTTAAGATCAGGGATGGAGATACCTCCAGAGGATCTTTTATTGTAGAGGATTGTTTTAGCAATTCTGGGTTTCTTGTTATTCCATATGAAGTTGAGAATTTTTCTTTCCAGGTCAGTAAAGAATTGTGTTGGTAATTTGATGGGCATTGCATTGAATCTGTAGATTGCTTTTGGTAAGATGGCCATTTTTACTATGTTAATCCTGCCAAGCCATGAGCATGGGAGATCTTTCCATCTTCTCATATCTTCTTCTAGTTATTTCTTCAGAGATTTGAAATTTATTTCATACAAGTCTTTGACTTCCTTGGGTAGGGTTACTCCGAGGTACCTTATGTCATTTGTGGCTATTGTGAAGGGTGTTGTTTCCCTAATTTCTTTCTCAGCCCTTTGTCTTTTGTTTACAGGAGGGCTACTGATTTTTTTGAGTTAATTTTGTATCCAGCCACTTTGCTGAAGGTGTTTATGAGCTGTAGGAGTTCCCTGGTAGAGTTTTTGGGGTCACTCACATATACTATCTTATCATCTGCAAATAGTGATAATTTGACTTCTTCCTTTCCAATTTGTATCCCCTTGATCTCCTTCAACTGTCTTAATGATCTAGCAAGGACTTCCAGTTCTATGTTGAAGAGATATGGAGAGAGTTGGCAGCCTTGTCTTGTCCCTGATTTCAGTGGGATTGCTTTAAGTTTCGCTCCATTCAGTTTAATTTTGGCTATAGGTTTGCTGTATATTGCCTTTAATATGTTTACTATGTTTACTATGTGCCTTGTATCCCTGATCTCTCCAATACTTTAAACATGAATGGATGTTGGATTTTGTCAAAGGCTTTTTCAGCATCAAGGGTGATTGTCCTGTTTTTTTTTTTTTTTTTTTTTTGTTAATATGGTGGATCACATTGATGGATTTCCGTATATTGAACCACCCCTGCATACGTGGGATGAACCCTACTTGGTCATGGTGGATGATATCTTTGATGTGTTCTTCTATACGGTTTGCGAGTATTTTGTTGAGTATTTTTGCATCAATGTTCATAAGGGAGATTGGCCTGAAGTTCACTTTTTTGGTTGGGTCTTTGTGAGGTTTAGGTACTAAGGTGACTGTGGCTTCATAGAATGAGTTTGGTAATGTTGCTTCTGTTTCAATTTTGTGGAATAGTTTGAAGAGAACTGGAGTTAGCTCTTTTTTGAATGTCTGGTAGAATTCTGCGCTGAAACCATCAGGTCCTGGGCTTTTTTTTGGATGGGAGACTTTCGATGATTGCTTCTATTTCCTTGGGGGATGTAGGAATATTTAATTGATTTACCTAGTCCTCATTTAGCTTTGTTAAGTGGAATCGATCAAGAAAATTGTCCATTTCATTTAGATTTTCAAATTTTGTTCTATATAGACTTTTGAAGTAAGTCTTAATGATTGCTTGGATTTCCTCAGTGTCTGTAGTTATGTCCCCCTTTTCATTTCTGATTTTGTTGATTTGGATGATGCCTCCCCGCCTTTTAGTTAGCTTGGCTAAGGGTTTGTCAATCTTGTTGATTTTCTCAAAGAACCAGCTCTTTGTTTCATTGATTCTTTGAATTGTTTTATTTGTTTCCAATTGATTGATTTCAGCCTTGAGTTTGATTATTTCCAGCCATCTACTCCTTCTTGGTGTGTCTGCTTCTTCTTTTTCTAAGGTTTTTAAGTGAGCCATTAAGTTGCTTGAATGAGCTGTCTCCAATTTCTTCTTGAAGGCACTTAGTGCTATGAACTTTCCTCTTAGCACTGCCTTCATTGTGTCTCACAAGTTTGGGTATGTTGTGTCTTCATTTACATTGATTTCTAGAAAGACTTTAATATCTTTCTTTATTTCTTCCCTGACCCAGCTGTCATGTAGTAACAAGTTTTTCAGTTTCCATGTGTGTGTAGGGTTTTTTCTTATTTCTGTTATTGTTGAGATCCGGCTTTATTCCATGGTGATCAGACAAGATACAAGGGATTATTTCAATCTTCATGTATCTGTTGAGGCTTGCATTGTGACCAACTATATGGTCTATTATGGAGAAGGTTCTATGAGGTGCTGAGAAGAAGGTAAATTCTTTTGTGTTTGGATGTAAAGTTCTGTAAATGTCTGTTAGGTCCATTTGATTCATGACCTCTGTCAGAGACATTGTTTCTTTGTTTAATTTCTGTTTTGTTGACCTGTCCTTTGTTGAGAGTGGGGTGTTGAAGTCTCCCACTATTAATGTGTGGGGAACTATATGTGGTTTAAATTTTATCAATGTTTCTTTAACAAATGTGGGTGCTCTTGTATTTGGGGCATAGATGTTCAGGATTATGATGTCTTCCTGGTGGAATTTTCCTTTGATGAGTATGAAGTGTCATTCCCCATCTCTTTTTATTAATTTTGGTTGAAAGTCTATTTTATCAGATATTAGAGTGGCTACTCTTGCTTGCTTCTTGGGTCCATTTGCTTAGAAAGTGGTCTTCCAACCCTTTACCCTCAGGTAATGTCTCTCTTTGTGCCTTAGGTGTGTTTCTTGTATGCAACAGATTGCTGGGTTTTGTTTACATATCCAACCTGCCACAGAGGGCCTCTGAAAGCCTCTGCCCTGCAGACTATCAAAGCAGATGCTGAGCCTGATAGCCATCTGTCGGGCTGAGTGAATGCAATTTTATGTAAGAAGTGGGAAATAGCAAGAGCTGGAGAGGACAGGGTCTCCACAAGGAGAGCAACAGAACCAGAAAATTTGAGCACAGGGAACTTCCCAGAGACTCATACTCCAACCAAGGACTATTCATGGAGATAACCTAGAACCCCTGTACAGATGTAGCCCATGGCAGTTCAGAGTCCAAGTGTGTTACATAGTAATGGGAAGAGGGACTGCCTCTGACACAATCTGATTGGCCTGCCCTTTGATCACCTCCCCCTGAGGGGGGAGCAGCCATACCAGGCCACAGAAGAAGACAATGCAGCCATTCCTGATGTGATCTGATAGGCTAAGATCAGAAGGAAGGAGAGGAGGACCTCCCCTATCAGTGGACTTGGGGAGGGGCATGAATGCAGAAAAGGGAGGAAGGGTAGGATCGGGAGGGGAGGAGGGAGGGGCTCATGGGGGGATCCAAAATGAATAAAGTGTAATTAATAATAATAATAAAAAAAAAAAAAAAAGAGTTCTGTGTATATTGTTTAAAATCTCAATAACCAAAATGTTGTAATTTATGTAAGAGATATTAATTTATTTATATATTATTATTTATTCTTCCATCATTTTTTTCTTCCATTTTTTACCCTCTAAGAGTTTTAAGTAAATACTTTTGCTCTTTTGAAAATTCAAGCCACTTTTTCATAAACTTTTATATGCTTAACTTCAAATTTTGATTTGTAATATATTATGATATATTATGATACCAGGAATATAAAACAAACCACTGAATTTTATCAAGGGTATTTATTATAAATAGTATTACAGGAAAAGGAAAATGTGTAGAAATGAAATAGTATTCTTTTCAGTTGTTGTTAAGAGACAGTTGCCTAAGTCCACTCATCCCAGGAAAAAAAAAACATTTTTATTGATTATTACAATTAATTCACTTTGTATACTGAATGTAGGCCCGTCTCTCACCTTCTGCCTGTCACAAACTACCTCCTACTTCTCTCCCTATATCCCTCTCCTAGTCCACTTATAGAGGAAGTCCTCCTCCCCTACTATTTTATACTAGCCTATGTTATCTAAAGTAACTAGGAATGGCTGCACCTGCTTCTTCTATGGCCTGGCAAGGCTGCACCTCTCAGGAGTAGGTGATCAAAGAGCCAGCCACTGAGTTCATGTCAGAGAAAGCCCTTCTACCCTTACTAGGAAATCCACATGGAGACTGAGATACTTATGGGCTACATCTGAACAGGGGCTCTAGTTGTTCTCCATGCATGGTCCTTGGTTGGAGCAGGAACCCCAGGGCCCATATTTATTTTTGCTCTTTTGGTCTCCTTGTGGAGTGCCTGGCCCATCCAGATCTTTATCTCCTGAATCTTCCAAATGATTCTGTGCTCTCTACCCAAAGTTTTGCTATCAGTCTAAGCATCTGCTTCAATACCCTCCTAGGTAGATTCTTTTAGAGGCCCTCTGTGCTAGGTTCCTGCCCTGTTCCCTGTCTTCTCACGTTAACAATGTCTATCTCATTTGCCTTTCTGAATGAGGATTAAGCATCTTCCCTAGGGTCCTCCCTGTTGGTTAGCTTCCTTAGGACTATAGATTTTCATATGCTTCATTCTATATTACATGACTAATATCCACTTAGAAGTGAGTATATACCATGTGTGTCTTTCTGAGTCTGATACCTCACTGAAGATGTTCTTTCCTAGTTTTATCCATTTGCCTGCTGATTTCCTTGTTATTAAATACCGAGTAGTACTGCACTGTGTAAATGTGCCGCAATTTCTGGATCCACTCCTCAGCTGTGGGACATCATCTAGGTTGTTTCCAGATTCTGGCTATTATGAACAAAGCTGCTATGAGAATAGTTGAGTAAATGTCCTTGTTGTATGGTTGAGAATCTTCTGAATGTATGTTCAGGGGTGGTATAGCTGAATCTTGAAGTAGCATTATTCATAATTTTCTGAGAAAGCCCCAGTCTGATTTCCAAAGTGGTTGTACAAGTTTACATTTCCACAATGTAATGGAGCAATGGAGGAGGGTTCCCTTTTCTCCATATCCAATCCAGCATGAGTTGCAGATGATGTGATTGTACACATGAATAACCCTAAAAATTCACCAGGGAACTCCTACAACTGATAAACACCTTCAGTACGGTGGATGGATACAAAATTAAATATAAAATATATCTGAAGCCTTCCTGTATACAAAAGACAAAACTTTAGGGAAGATATCAGAAGATGGAAAGATCTCCCATGCTCCAAGATTGGTGGGATTAACAGTAAAAAATGGCAACCAAAAGAAATCTGCAGACTCAATGGAATTACAATCAAAATACCAACACAACTCTTTACAGACCTTGAAAGAACAATTCTCAGTTTCATATGGAAAACAAAAAAACCAGAATTGATTAAAAAAAAAAAAAACATGCATGTACAATAAGAGATTTCCTGGTGGTAATTTCACCATGGATCTCAAGTAGTACTATAGAGCAACAGTAATAAAAAATGGCATGGAACTGGCACCTGTACTTTAAATCTTAAAGGGGTGTGCATCTACTCATTAATCATTTTTATTAAATCATCAAGAAGCTGAGAGTAAAAAACAAATATAGGAGAATCTCAGTTTTAGAGATTCTCAGTTTTAGACCCAGTTTGAGAGTACCCAGACTGCCAATGCTACCTTGGACTACTGTTTCAGCTCATCAGCCTTAAAACATCCCTGGCTTTACTATTAATAGTGTACTTTTATTAACTTTTAAATTGTTCTCTAAGATTTTTACACCAGAGCCATCAGCAAAAACATCTTCCCTGACTTTGTTAAACAATCTATTTTTCCAAATTCTTTCTAAGTATAATGGTGATTGTTAACAATCTACATCTATGGCTCCTTTCAAGGGCAGTGGTTAATTCTTTAATCTGCTCCAGTAAACATGTGAAAAGAGATCAAGAATTGTTAATTTTAAATACCAGTGATATTGCCCAGTGATGGGCTAGAACCATCCTTATAGTTTTCATGCTCCTCATGTTTTGACGAATATGGGCATCATAAGGACAACAAGCAGAGATACACTACATAAGAGTTCAAAGTCCTCAGAAAAAGCAATTCTTGGGATTATGCTTTTCCAACACAAACTCAACATGACTATGCTAACAGGAGAGCCATATTCCATGAGTTCTACAGCTGTTATGCTGTTGCTCCTGCATGGCTCTTGACAAGACAAGGTAGCCAAAATAGTTTGCCTATATATGGGTGGGGGGAGTAAGGTTAGCTCAGGCCCATGGAAGGAGAATTCAGGGCATTTCATGGGCTATACTATCCTGGAGGAACAGATAACATGGAAGGACTGAAGGATTGCTGGGAGAAAATAGCAGGTAGATTTGATTTGATATGTTAACTAGGAACCTCTGCCATTAGTTCCAGGTTTGAATCCTACTTCTATGGTAACCTAAACTTCAGAGAGAGAAGCATGGTCTCCATGGATAATGATCTTCAAGTGAGCTCACAGGGAAGAAAGGTGACAAAGACATAGATTATGTTTTTTTTTCTTTTCTTTCTATATATCTTCTTCTCTTTGAGGGAGGACGGTTACCCAAACTAGACTCAAATTTTTGCTCTTTTTTTCTTACTGTATTTTATTTTATTTTATTAATTGTTTTTATTTTTCACAATT